>JACEVL010000372.1:67500-107500 GCA_020284085.1 Aporrectodea caliginosa
TCTCTGTCTCTCTGTCTCTCTGTCTCTGTCTCTGTCTCTCTGTCTCTGTCTCTCTCTGTTTCTCTCTCTCTCTCTCTGTTTCTCTCTCTCTGTGTCTATCTGTGTCTCTGTCTGTCTGTCTGTCTGTCTGTCTCTCTCTCTCTCTCTCTCTCTCTCGCCGTCTGTCTCTTTGGATGTAGTTCCGTTAAAAGTCCGAAAAGTATAATCAGTGGGAGGTGGTCTAAATGATCGAGTGGGAGGGAAATTGCACAAGGGATTCATATATATATATATACAGGGACTGCACTTGATGCTCCGTCAATTGGCCTCTGTCTTCGGGACTTCAGCTAAATTTCCTATACTCCCTTATTTATTTTAATCCTTCTCCCATCTGGTTATTGCAGTTGCTGTCCAAGAATCTCTATGTCTGCCTGTCTGTCTGTCTTTCTGTCTGTCTATTTGTCTTTACGTATGTATGGATGGATGGAAGAATATGTATGCAGCCAATGTTTTGATTGCTTCACGAACTGAATAACAAATAATTTTCAATTTTCTTGTCAATGTGCAGACATACATTTCCATGAGTATTCACAGGTAGCGTGAGCGCTCTTGCAACAACTATGTTCAGTGCGCATATGAGTATTTTTATAGACAGTACACCCGTTTCTACGGACTCTATATACTCCAACTTTCTCTGAGTGCATGGGGAACAGACAATAGTCAGGAGATAGAAGAATATAGTGCTATAAAAATATATAAAGGCAGAGCACGTGAGACCTCGTGTTGAGACGAAACGTGTCTGCAATAGGTCTGCTGTTCCTGATGAGATGCCTCCACCGCCGTCTCTGCTGCTGCTGCTGCTGCTGCTGTTGCTGAGCTTGCTCTTTGTGAAGTTTCCTAGATCCTCTTCTTTCCTGTCTCTTCCTCACCTTTCTGCTTCTTCCAATTATCATCCTTTTCTTACCCGTCATAGTTTCTAACTATATGCTGCCTCTATACACTATAATTATCTACTCCTATCTTCGCACTTCGTTAGCCCAGTTAGCTACATTGGCAAGAGAGTAGGCTGCGTCTCATGCGCCTCTGTGAAAGAGAGCATGCTTATAGCGGTTCACTTCCAGATGCTGGCTGATTTCAGAGATTTAACCCTTTGGAGGTGAGGTGGGGTATGACACACCCCAAGGCTATTCTACGCTGCTTTTTCTACGGAAAACGTAGAACCAGCTTGGATTATTTTTGTCTACCTTAGTGAATGTGAAATACGGACACTTTAGGACACTTTCAGGTACTTTTGGACGCCATTTTTTTATTTCTTGCATATTAAAGTGAAATTTTAATTTTTCGTATACATATTGATTTTAAGGAATTTAAAAAAGTAACGGCACCGTGCCGAAAAAAATGTGCGATTATAAGATATTACTGCATATAGTGTTGCATCGATGCAAAATTGATCCATTATTACGGGTATTATGTCACGACATTGTCACGTGTTCCCAAAATGTTACATGTTTTGAGGGCCACGAAGATGCCATTGCAAAGGGCCGCTTGATTTTGAGCGCCACCACGCTGGCCATAACAATTATGATTGAAAACTGTTATTTGTTCCTGAAAATCACCAGTTTAGCCGACAATTGGTTACATAACTGTAGTTTAGCTCACAATTTATATTATAGTTGATATTGCGACTTGCAAGTAATTATATGTATTGGGGTATGTCAGACCCCACCTCACCTGAAACGTTACAATGCTTCACCTCACCTCCAAAGGGTTAAATCTCGGGCTAGCACGGTCCTTGCACGGGGACCCTGAATGGCGTGGCGTCCATTCAAACGGGCGAGAGGTGGTGAAGGATCTCACCCGATCAATTTATTGAAAAATAAGCAGGGTCGAGGCCATAAAATTATATAGGCCTACGGTCGCTTTAGAAAAACGCGAAAATTTACAATCGTTACCTTTCATTTGTCTCTTCTAGAGTGGTTATTATAATCGAGTCATTTACATTTACATTTCAGTAAGCGAAGTGTAACTGCATCTGTGGCCTAACGAAGTTTCACAACCATGTCGACTTTGAAAAAAACTCGGCTATATACCTTACCTAATGTACCAATGATCAAAGATAAAAATGACAATTTAATGGTCTTAGAGTTTGTTAGAGTTGATACCTTTCGAGCTTGGTGACTGAAGTCTTAGAACTTAGAGGTTAAGGGTCGTTTTATTGGAATACACAGAGAAAAAGAATACGCAGAGAAAGAGAGACAGAGACTGAGAAAAAAGATAAAACATATAAACGATAAAACACTCTATTTGATGATTACATGTATGGTAAACTGCGTAAAGTCAGGAAACAGACAAATCTATGGGAAAGCGATTACGGGCTTATGGCCAGAACCACTGAAGAGAAACAGCGTCGATGTGAGCGAAAAGGCTGCAATCATGATATTCCGAGTCGTCGCATGGAGCGAATGGATCTAGGGGCCATGCAGACCTTGAACCAGGCGAACCAAGTCCTGCAAAAAGACTGTCTGACCGTGTTACACTCACAGCCCTCGAAATACTAAATTCGACCGGACGCTAATACTTACAGCACGCACTTTCTGAGAAGCGTGACGAAATTCGAAGACTCTGCCAACGAGTCTAACAAAAGACAGATATTAATTTAAGAGAAGAATCACATATATCGGGTAAAGTAATAAAAATATCTATCAAACATCTGAGCAGACATTTAAACAGACATCTAGACACGAAACGATAGCGAGAAACAGATAGACACTGACAGAGACTGAGAAAAGAGACAACACATATAATGTATCTTTTCTCTGTCAAATAGACACAAGGATAGTTAATGAAAGAGAGAAATCGAGAGACAGAAAGATTGAGTATGTTAGAAAATGGGTGTAAGAGTGCGAAAGTGAGAGAATATGAGTCCGTGGTAACGTGCGTGAATTAGTATCTAAAAGTATGATCGTGACGGGTGACAGTATGAGAGACAGAGTTGTAGTGTTAGTGTTTGAGAGAATGACTGCCTTGTGAGATTGTGAGAGAGACTTGGAGTGAGTGAGTGTGAAACAGTGAGAGTGAAAGAGAGAGAGAGAGAGAGAGAGAGAGAGAGTGAGAGAGAGAGAGAGAGAGAGAGAGAGAGAGAGAGAGAGAGAGAGAGAGAGAGAGAGAGAGAGAGAGAGAGAGAGAGAGAGAGAGAGAGAGAGAAAGAGAGAAAGTGAGGACGAGTGAGAAAGAGCGAGAGAGCGATCGAGAGAGGGTGAGCGAAAGGGAATGTGATAGTTGATATTTTTGCAGTCTAAGGTATAAGCTGCTGTTAATTAAACATCCGATGCGCTGAGATATGAATCCTTCGTCTCCTGCCTCGTTGCCCTGGATCATGTACTCTTTCATTGTCGACCAATCTGAAAGGGAAACCAGTCATGAGGCCTTCTCCGTCGACTTATTAGCAACACGACGCCGATGAAAGAACGCACCGGAAGAGAGGTTCCTGGATCAAGGGCTGACCCTTTGTAACCCTCGTTCCATACCAAGAAGATGAACAAAAGAGCGAGGGACCAAATTTAATACAGCTTTCATTATTTTGCAGCCTTTGTCTATTATTTGTTGTAAGAACGAAACTCATATAGGCTATATCACACAGGGATAAAATAATTATTATCACCCAGTCCGACCCAGTTTATCAGATTATATGGCGCCAGTATCTTGAAAGGTATCAATAGATGAAGTAGTTGAAATGTCATAAAGCCGGTCATCCATTTAGCGTCATATGGATAGCTGATAAAAATTCCATTCGTTTCAAATAATGAACTCGTCACATAAACTAATAAGAGAGCGAGACGGTCAATGGCGAAAGGTTCCTTTAATCTGCGGTTTGCACTCAAAGGCTTTACATTTGCATGGAAATGTCTTGCATTTCAAGCTGCTTATCGTGTTAACGGAAGAGATCTACGTTCGTCAGAATACCAGTTGATTAAAAGTTCAACAAGTCTGTTTGTAACTATAATTTTATTATCGTCTTCGTTTCGCAAGTGCAGGGCGCGTGGCTTTGGCACTTGACGCCAGAGGCGGATCTACTATGAAACTAATGAAGCTGAAGCTTCAAGTTCCCAGAAGTGACTCAGACTGTAGACTGTAGTGCAAAATGCACATAGCTTACAAATTTATGGTAACCGTCTATGTCACGTTCGATGCCTCGAGACTACTTTTCGAGCTACCATGATTGAAGACCTCTTAAATTCTTTGTGCGTATTGCCTGCAGAATATGACACTGCAAGGAAGCTCTCATTTGATGAAACTGTAGGCTACGTGAATATGATGATAGAAAAGCAAGAAAAAGAGTTTTTGTAAAATGTGGTTCATGTATGATGTAATACGTGTTCTCATGAGTGTCTTCCGTGTCTAGTTGCGCAGGGACCTCATAACAGTGGGGAAGACTAAATAAGCCCCTTGGGCTTCTTCTCTCCACGAATCGATTTTTACTACTTAACCTGTTAGACTCTGACCTCTTCAATTTCTGTTACTTATTAATGGCACTTACGAAATGAAAACCGTTAATGACTGTATTCATACGTGTAGCCTACATTGTGTTCACTGTTCATGGAATCGATTCAAATAAAATTTGAATTTGAATTTGAATTTGAACAGTTCAAGCTTCAGGGCCAAAAAATGTAGTTCCACCTCTGTTTGGCGCATGCACGGTGGGTAGACAGAAGGACTTGTACACGATCATTCGGACGGAATGTTGTCAGACCTTTCCTTTCTCCTGGGCATCGTCATCGTCATCGCTAAACCAGTGCCAACTGATATTCAAAGGCTCAGCAACAACGACGGAGTAGAGTAATGAATGCATCCCAACAATGAGTCTCCGCCTAATTCATCTGAATCCTTTATCGCCACCAGTTCTTCCTTTCCATCCCCATCCCCTTCCCCTTCCTTCTTTGTCCATTCCTCCTCCTCCTTCTCCTTTCCGTCCTCCTCGTCCTCCTTTTTCTCCTCCTCCTCTTCATCGTTTCGTCCTGTCTTTCATACTGGGCACAGCTTCGCTGAATAAATATTGTCCGTGCGACTGGTTTTGTAATTAGACTCAGTGGCCTATTGTTATGGTGGCAGGTAAACTATGACGACTGACGACAATGCATATGATGCTACGTCTCTCTCTCTCTCTCTCTCTCTCTCTCTCTCTCTCTCTCTGTCTCTGTGTTTCTCTGTCTCTCTGTCTCTCTCTCTGTCTCTCTCTCTCTTTCTCTCTCTCTCTCTCTCTCTGTGTTTCTCTGTCTCTGCCTGCCTGTCTGTCTGCTTCTCTTTTTTCTATCTCTCCTACTCCCTCTTGCTGTTTCACTCTCTCGCTATCGCTGTACTCCATGTATGTATCTTCTCTTTACCATCGTCTGGCTCTCTCACCTTCCTGTCATGCCTATCATCTTTGTCTCTATATCTCTCTGTCTCTGTCCCTGTCTCTTCCGCTCAATGTCGACACTCTTTCGCGGTTTGTCTCTGTTTGCTTGCTTAGCTCCTCTTCCTCCTTTTCCTTAATTCTTCGCTCATATGACTCTCTCTTCTCTCCTTAATTCCATCCTTCATCCTCCTTTTTCTTCTTCCGTTCTTTCATCTCCCCTCCCACTTCTTAATTTGCCTCCCTCCTCCCTTTCCTTCAACCTTCCGGTGCTTGGCAGGTGAGCCCAGGTCGCCCCTCCCCTACCCTCCCCTACCCTTCCCTAAATTCGCCCATTCGTCCTTTGACACACCAATCCCATCTAATGTCCTCTCGCTTTAACGACGGCCATTCAGCCACCGCCAAAGACAGACTCTTAAGTAAGTAAGTAATCCTAATTTATGGAGCTCCTTTTGTGGCTGGATATTCCTTGGAGCGGACGCGGGAAGGAAATGCTAGGATCATGGGATCAGTGGAAGTACCGTGACTAAGGCCACCGCACGAAACCTTTCGGCTCCATCTGTCGACGGGCGCTGAACCCACGTGCAACCGGTTGTTAAATGTTGCTAAGCAGTAAGCAAGTAAGTAAGTAAATAAGTGTCATTTATTTGCATCTGACAGACGTGTGTTTATTACTTTGTATAGAAAGATTGCATGATAACTTACAATAGATTACAACGTAAGAAAATATAGTCCTGAGCCATTAGACAACTAAACATACTGTAACCAAAGGTCAATCGATTCACAAAACACAGCTAAGGTCTAAATGAGGAATAGTTTGACTACTCCAGATGTCGTAGTAGTAGTAATAGCAGCAGTAGTAGCAGCAGCAGCAGTGGTAGCAGCAGTGGTAGTAGGCCTACTAGAGGTAGTTGCAGTGGCAAAAGTAGTAGCAGTGGACCCCAGTGGTAGTAGTAGTGGCAATAAGTTCTTAGTAGAAGTAGTAGCAGTGGTAGTAGCAATACTTAGTGCTTGTACTTTCTAAGCAAGTTTCCACATTGGGCAACATAGTTTCTCTATTCATTTCTGCGCAATGCTATTCTTTGTCGTTCTACCTCGCCGCACGATATCTCCAAACATCTCATATTGTCTCAGCCAACAGATACAACGAAACCAATTCATTTGTAAAAAGTAATAAGTAGTAATAATAAAATAGTCGTGCATACTAATAAAAGCAACAGTAATTAATTAATATTGTTATCAGTATAAAATTAGCAACGATCTGAAAATTAAAACAATAATTACGACAATGATGCCGTTACGGATAATGATACCTCTTCTAGTGTTGTTCTTCACTACTGTTGACATAATCTAATCATACTGCTGCTGCTGATGATGATGAAGAAGATGATGGTGAAGATGATTTTGTTGTGGTGATGATGATGATTACTAATGTTATCAACATTAGGCCTAATATAAATATAATTGACCAGCCTCCAAAGATCAAAATTTCTAAATTCAAAAGTTATAAAATTCTAGAAGTACTATAGGCCTACAAGTGGAAATGTTGATCAGATTTAAGTACTCGTGATTACTTGTAATATCCTGCGTAAGAAATGTTAAGATCTGAATAAAAGGTATTCTCGCCGGTGTCACGCAATAGAGTATCCCCCCATACATGAGTATCCCCCTTAGCGAAATGGAGTATTCGGTTTAGTTTGCATTTTTGGCGGATTCTAAGTGTATTCAGTCGTACTGTTTGGATTTATTGTACACATAAAATATTTTAAGTTTCGCATCTTTAGTTTGTACCTCGACCTGAAATTAATTTACTTCGTTTTTGGTGATTTTGACTGGATTTTCGTCTGGGCTATCGAGATGCGTATGACGATGGAGGATAGAATGGTTTATCCCCCCGGATACTCTAAACCGGTTTATTCCATCCGGAGGGGATATGCTTTAGAGGGGGATACTCTATTTCGTGATATCGGTAGAACTGCAAGACAATAATCGCAAATTTGCAACTCAGGTAATCATCCTCGGCAAGCGTTCCGTTTTAGCACCTGCTAATGTCTGAGAGCATTTTTGTGCCCGCAAAGAATATGAAAAACATCCATTATCTATAAGCGAAATAAGCTGCATAGATAGAAAGGATGGCCATGACGGCCAACTCTAAGACGCCCGTCTTTCAATCTATACCAGTCGGTCAGGCGACTCTCTCACTGCAGGCACAGGAAATTGCAGGTGCGAACACGCCATATATACATATGTATGCAATTACATATGCGTACAACTATACATATGTATATAAATACATAATTATGTACACATATGTATGTAGATACATTTATGTGCATATTTATAGAAATACATAGGTATACATACTACATGCATGTATGTAAATACATGTGTATGCATATGTGCATACAGACACATATGTACACATAATATATGTAGATGCATGTCTGTGCATAAGCAATTATGCACATAAATACATATGTATGACATTGTATGTGTATGTGCATACGGACACGTATGTACACATGTACATATATACATATGAATGTTTTTATATGTTATCGCACCTGACTTTGTTCAGAGCTTATAAGAGGACGCAGGCAGATCCCATCATCTAGATGGGGAATATGATTCCTCGCCAGACCACGAACAGCTGCTGCTGCTGCTGCTGCTGACGATGGAACTGTCGTGCAGTCGAGCAACAATGAACATCCGCAACTGAATACAAAGGGAAACTATATTGAATAGACAAAGCGCTCGTTTATATATATATATATATATATATATAGAAGAATTATATATATACACACACACATAAGTGCACATATATATATATGCATTTATACATATATTTTATATATAGCTACCGTACATATGTAAATATATGGGCTTGAAAGGTAGTGGCTTCTATGGTGGGAATTGGAATAATTATCTTTGCATGTAGGCCTAACTGTCCAAATGTTCATTATGACCCATGGATATTATGTCAACTGATGTGCGTATACTCTATCATACATTTGATTCGTTGAGTTAAATATAGGCCCTGTCGTTAGAGAATTTTGAATATTTCGACGGTAAGTAAGTAAGCAAGTAAGTATATTCTTTATTGAACCAGTTGCAATCCGCATTCCGGTGTACATACATCATATATAATAAACAATCAATAGTCAATATGAATAACGCATTCTAACTACAAAAGTTGTTTTTCATATTATGGTCAGCTAAAGGTAAAACACGGTCATGTGATCGGGGTCGAAGAGAATAGGCCAACGGCTTTTTTGGAGGAAGAAACCTGTGGTGCATGGTCAGCATGGAGTTTGAAGTCAACGCAATATTTTACTGATCTTTGAATTGTTTCAAATGAGAATATACTTCTCGATTTTATGTGATTTTAAATAATAATTACTGGTGCGAAATTTGACTGTTTCTGCTGCACCTCTATAACACTTGCGCTGACATTCGACATAGTGAAACAACCTAGAAGTAGCGAGCTACACACGAGCTATATAAATTATCGTTCATCCAATTACAGTTACTATACAGACTCGCCCCATTTAGATTACTTGATATCACACAAGTGAATATTGACTCACATAGAGCATGGGATGCATAACAGATTCGATAAAAATACACAAGCACTTTTACATAAAGACACACCGTATATATCTGTGTTTGCGGCACGGTGACCTAATCGGTAGCTAACTAAGTTTCTAATTCAACAATTGAGGGTTCGAGACCGCTGAGTGCACTCAGTGCAACGACCTTGGACAAGTTTGTCACCCGTAACTATCCTTGTCTCAGCTTCAGCTACAATGAACATGCGCAGGTAATAAGTGCACTAAATGAATGAATGTGTAAATCGCCTTTGGGTCTATAACTGGTACGTTTCAATAACGCTTTTAACGCATATTTGCACATGTACACAAAACTGAACTCAAATTATACATTCGATTGAAGTTATCAGATTGAACAGAACTGAAAGACTTACTAGTACTATCACAAGTCTCGTGATAAGTAATAGTAAGTAATGATATATATTATATATATGTGTGTGTGTGCGTGCGTGTGTGCGCGTGTGTGTGTTTACCTGTATGTGTACAGTCTGAAGACACACACAAGGACACACACACGCAAACGCGCACACGCACACACATGTGTGCTAAGCCTGTCAACGGGCGGCGCATTAATTATGAAGGCGACTGTAATGGAGTTTGCAAGTTTGGCGGAGACGACGGTGCTGCAGCTGGTGATGACCATGACCCCTGTCCACTCTCCTTTGTCCTCTCTTCAAACGCCCGCCGCCCGCCCTCTTGACCACCCACGTCGTTGCAGATGGATGCCTTCTCTCAGCTGCAGAGGCAGAGTTTCTCTCAGATCTGAAAAGACTGATGGCGATAGAGGGCAAAAGAAGCTTAGTGTTCATTAGTGTAGGTAGATAGGTAAGCAGGAGGACAGTTAGATGGTGGAATCACTGGGGTGTTCAGCTGAGCTTCACTTATGAACTTAAATGTTTAATCTAATAGGATGGCGAAAAGGAAGGTAGGAAAGGTTAAGGAAGAAAGGAATGAAAGAATGGAAAAAGATAACAGGAAATACTTGTATTACAAGCTGTCTGTTC
This sequence comes from Aporrectodea caliginosa, assembly GCA_020284085.1. Lineage (NCBI taxonomy): Eukaryota > Metazoa > Annelida > Clitellata > Crassiclitellata > Lumbricidae > Aporrectodea > Aporrectodea caliginosa. The sequence goes on from JACEVL010000372.1 coordinate 77,487, forward strand.
TGTTAGTAGTTAACTAGTTAAGATTGTTTCAATTGCATAACATGTAAATGTACAGCGCAGTGCGTTTGTCAGGCGCTAAATTAAAGAAAAGATATTATTATTATTATTATTATTATTATAAGGAAATAACGAAGGAAGAACGAGATAAAGGAAAGGAACGATGTGTTTCATCCATGCATCACTGTTCACTATTGTTATTCATCGCTCTTTCAATTAATTGTTTTTCTTTCTCTTTGTTCATCTTTCTGTCTGGCTTCTTGTCTTTGTTTCTTTTTGCGCTTTCTCTTCGAACACGCGGACGCCTTAATTCGTTCCTTGCTTGCTTCCATCATTCTTCCTTGGTCCAACTGTTGGCATAAGGGATGGACCTGTGTCTCAAGAAGAGCAGAGACACAGAGAGCACTCAGGAACAACCCAGCGAAGTTATTTAATTCACGAGCATCGAATGGAAACTTATGCATTTTCGACGATTGTCCTAAGCGCTGAGATCTGTCTTCGCCTGCGATAGAACAGCAACACATAAGCAAACATACAAGCGAAGAAACGAAGAACGAACAGGCAGGCGAAAGGAATGAGACACACACGGACGGGCAGAATGACCGAAAGACCACAGGATTAGAGGATAAGAAGATGGACACACGAGCGGAAGGACATCCTAACCTAAGGAAGGACGGACGGACGGACGGAAGGGCGGAAAGATGGAGGAGAGAAGGGAAGCTGGCGATGAGCGGAAGAGCTGCAGGCCGTTGTGCGACAACATCAGTTAAAACTCATCTGCATAAAGTGGATTATGTATTCATTGTCGGGATTTATCAGAGGGATCGAATGTCCCTCGCCGAAGGCATAAACAACATTTTGCGTCGCCTCGGCAGACGCTTCTGGTCGGAAATTTGTCAGAGGGGTCACCGGACCCCGTTCAATATTGATGTAGGATCGTCCGCTGGGGCAGAGGTCCGCTCAGATGATGGGGTTAAAGAAGGCCGTCTCCGCCTCCACCTCCTCCTCCTCTTTCTCCTCTTCCTTCTCTTGGTCCTTATGAAACCGGAATGGGGGCCAGTTTCAGGGAGACTTTTTATTCCCCTGCCATCTTCTGATGGTTACTGGAGCTTCGGCTGAAATCCCAGGTGCACCGTTTTGTCGGGGTAGAGCGATGTCCGACTGGTCTCCTCATGCAGACTCCTCTTGCAGAGATGGGCCTTTGAAATACAGACTGGGACGATGTACACGATGCAATCAAGCAAACGGTGTTAAGTACAATTATTGGACTGGATATCTATAATTATCCTCTGTAACAATAGCAGGCTTCTCGATAGCACGCCGTGTTTTCGGCGGCAGACTAGCGACAGATCGACCATGGTAGCCTACAAATGTTCAATAAGAGCAGGGGCTCCAAAACTAAGGTGCACGCACCCCCCCCCCCAGGGGGATGCGACATGTAATTTCAGGAGATGCGACAAAGAGGGAAACTATGAATTATAAGAGTGCATTGATAATACATTATAAATTGTTCAGCTGTCATAGGACAAGTGTAGGTAAGACTGTGAGATTAGAAGTTTATTTCCATGTAAAATTGTAAGCCTGTCAGGCTATAGCCTAAGGTTTATAAGCACAAGTTTCAGTAGTAACCTAACAATTTCGTGTATGCGTCTCCAAATGTGATAATACTTTTGTAGGGGGTGCGAACATTGGCCAAGCATTTCCCAGGGATGCGGGGCATAGAAAAGATTGGGAACCTCTGATTGAGAGTAACATGCCTCATTTAAATCTTCATTCTTCACTATAGGTATCAGAATTATTTGACTTCCTTACGTATCTCGGTGAAAGAAGACATAATATATCCAAAGTAGCTGCGGAAAATAACAGTCAAGCGTCACCATGTTTCATAGTGCGGGCCTAACATATCTAAGTACAGAGTCTTTTGATATTGTTATGGTATTGGAATTCTGTTGACGACCTCCGGAAGTTATCGATCGATCGGACTTCGAACTGTCAACTGTCCAGATGTGTTACAGTAGCGTAGCGTTAACTCGAAATAAGTCACACCATCTTTGATTTGTTATGCAGACTTAATGAAACGAATAGTTCAAAACACTTCGACACAAAATTCTCTACACTCACGAATCTATCAGTACATTTTGTCGTTTATAACTATCAGCAAAGAACACGACAGACTACCACTACAAAATCTGTATCGCGTTCTCCAACAATGGATTAGCGTTCTCTTTTCTATCCATAGTCCTGTTCCTTCAGTCACCGTTGACGTCAGACAATGCGCGCAAAGGCTGACCAATAGAAAGCGTGTATTTAAAATAAGCGCGAAATGAGACCAAGCGCTAACAAGTCAACAACCAGATTATTCATAGCGCTACGTCACAGAAATTTCCGCTGCAAACGCGAGCTTACTCAATAGTGGAGCAATGCCATTCACAAATTCATCTGCCTGATTGATCAGTCGCAGTATCGTTCATTCAACAAAACAATCTTTCTTCGTTGAACTGTTACCTATTCATTTCAGAGACATTACTTGCAACATGGGAGGGTACTTGTCGGTTTTACGACCCCCAAAATTCTTCATATATTACGTGATTTTAAATTCCTCATATCCATCAATCCAACTAATATATTTACGCAAAGAATTATTTTCATCAATCCAACTTCCATTTACGTAGGCAGACAAGATAAATAATAAAATACGCTAAAATACAGGATATATTCAATCGAAAACTTAGTTTCATCCATCCAGCTTCTATTTTCGGGAAAAATTATTTCTATCAATCCAGCTTCTGTTTAAACACAGGAATGTTTTCATCAATCCCACTTCCATATCGGGAAACAATTTTTTTCATCAATCCAGCTTCCATTTTAAAGTGACGATATGAAGAAGTTTTGGGGGTCGTAAAACCGACAAGTACCCATGGGAGTGCCCATATTAAAGTCGCTATAAAAGTAATATTATGCACTTACATCTGATCATTTACATAATGCCTCTTATAGAAACCCCTAAACGGTGCTGAAACGCGATCCTCTATCTGAGTCTATCACATCTAAGCCGCTGCAACCAGGGCTTTTTTAAAGGAAATTTTAGAACTGCACAACCTCTTCTCTCTTTTTCAAAAACCCATGGTAAATTTTTCCCAATTGGATGACAATGACCTTTTTTTAGCAATTTTTCACTGCACAACAATGCTTTTACAGTTGCACAAATTGATTTAGAACTGCACATTTTGTGTAGAACTGCACGCTAAAAAAAGCCCTGGCTGCAACTTAGGTAAATAGGTCTGATGTTGTAAATTGAGATTTCCCTTCGATTTTCATTTGTGTTGGTGGCGGCCAGTGCAATGAGTTCAGCGAGACTTTACCAACAACATGCCACTTGCATGTGTACAGTAGTACTGATTTCTGAATGGGGCGAAAAAGTACTTAGTTAGGCTACTGTCATCCTTACCTACAGCTTTGCATACTTATAATTATGCACTTCCTTTCTTCCTTTCTTCCTTCCTTTCTTCCTTCCTTCCTTTCTTTCTTTCTTCCTTCCTTCCTTCCTTCCTTCCTTCCTTCCTCCCTTGCTTCCTTGCTTCCTTGTTTCCTTGCTTCCTTCCTTTCTTCCTTCCTTCCTTAATTATCTACTTACTTTCCGTGTGTGTACAGTGTTTCTGGGAAGTTGCGTGATGAGAAGACGCTCGTCGACTACGATTACCTGGACGAGGAGAACGAGGAGACGGGCGAGGCCGTTCCCGGTCCATCGCTTGGCGACCGGGTGCGCAACCAGTGCTACCGCTGCTGCTGCTGTCGGTGTCCCTGCTCCTGCAGCACTCGGTTCCACATGGCACTGTTCAGCAGCCTCGGATTCTGCATCTCGTTCGGCATCCGCTGTAACATGGGCGTGGCCGTCCTTCAGATGACCAGCAACGTCACTCGATGGACAATCGGTCCACTCATCATCGACAATATCACAGTCGAACGGGCTAGTACCCACCTAATTTATTTATTCATATATTTATTTATTTATTTATTTATTTATTTATTTATTTATTTATTTATTTATTTATTTATTTATTTATTTATTTATTTATTTATTTATTTATTTATTTATTTATTTATTAATCTGAAGCATTTCACGCGCGCTGTCAATGACTCTGACTCCGAGGCGAGGATCAATGTTAGTCAGAAGCCATGGCAGACGGGTGAATGAACGCGTAATATCAATGAACGCGTAATATTTAGCCATATAGGGGTCGAAGCATTGTAAAGTGAATTCGATCCTAAAGTGCCCCCAATTAGCCAATTATTCACCCTCAATAGTCTATACACCAATCACTCCGTCATATGCTATTTTTCATTTAATTTCATTTCAAAGATTACTATAGCGCTCCTTCTGGTTACAGAGCTTATCATTTGAGGCGATCGATCGATCGATCTCCTTGGTCGATCGCCTTGCAAAGGTCTGGTCGATCGGTAAATCGATCGCACTCGATGAGTTAGACTCGAAGGGGAACCTGGAGCCAAACCATTATTTATTTATCTAATTTACAGTACTTGTGAAAGTTCAGGCTATAGGATAGATACAACACTGCATCGACAAGCAGGGGAGGCTTATCGATGGTTAATAAGTGTTGCGTATCAGTTAATGAACACCCATGTAATATGCAGCTATACTAATACGATACACAAATTACGCTATACACAAAAGGTCCCGAGGTCGACCGCGCATCGATCGCCTACTCAATCTATCTATTTTCAAATCAGAAGCTCTCTCTGATTATCTATTCAGGAGCGCTCCCAACCCAGCCGCGACTAAAGAGAACAAAAGTCTTGCGGTTAGAGTAGAAAGCAAGGGTTCTAGGCATTAGGCTTAGTGCCTCAGAGTGCTCATTCCAGATTGCAGTGCCAGCAACGAAAAAGGCATGGCGCTGCATAATATGGAAGTCCGCAACCGAAGAACAAGGGGCTCAGCGCCAAACCAAGGCAGAGATCCGGTAAGTGACCCACTGTCGCCTGCATGCCCCGCGGTCTGGAATGGGCTCCCATTGAAGAGCGGAGAGAGTGGCGAGTGGCGACCCCATCCGACCAGGGTGGAACAGAAACGTTCCCTCGAGTATAAGGGGCCGAGCCCAATAGGCAGCGCCATACCAAAGTAGAGACCCTGTATATAATTCGCTGCGGAAGGGGAGCCAATGCAGGACATCGCGCACGTAACCAGAAACGTGGCCAAAGCTTGGTCTGACTGCTTTGTCCCACGAACTAGGACCACTATTGCTCAAACTCGATCCTTGTCATCATTGGGTCGTCCTTATGGAATACCATTCCCTTCACTCTGCGTGAGACTTTCTGGATCATTGTCTTCATAAACCTATTTCTTCTCTCGGGGTTCTCGCACTGGGAGCGCTACTGACTGGCCATGGTTGTGAGCGGCACTATATAAATTAATAATTACATTACATTACATAACGTTGGAATGCGTCCCACAACGCGCGCCGAGGCCTCAGAATCCGCTCGAGGCACCCCAACCGCCCCGCCGGGAGACCAATGTAGAGCGAGCTGCAGTAGTCAATTCGAGTAATGACACCAGAGTGGATTAAGGTGATTAGGATGCCTGGGCTATTCAGATATTTTATTCGTTTACATTAAATGTAGGCCCTGTCATAAGAAATTTTGAATATTTCGACGCTGGGGTTTGAAGCTATAGGAACCTCCGAATCACAAATTTTCAGTCGAATCGAATCTCGAATCGAAGGTAAAGGTTCGAATTCAAATTGAATCTCGAATCGAATCAGCGGGTACACGTTTGATATTCATGCAGTGTGTACTTGACTGCACAGGCGTACCACAGTAACACAGTTATCAATATATCACTGTAGGCCTGATAACATATCTGCAGTTTAAAATCAATGGGGCGCGGTGGTGTAGGGGTTTGTTCGGTGCCTTGCAGCCGAAGGGTTGCGGGTTCGAATCCACCTCAAGCCGCCGCGTAGGGACCCTGGGCAATTGCTCATGCGCTTCAGCGTGAAACTCCGATCTAGTGTCCGCACTGTAGTCGTGAATGCCTCTGAGTAGAAATCTTGAAAGGGCGCTATAACAAGTGCTCATACATACATACATACATACATACATACATACATACATACATACATACATACATACATACATACATACATGCATGCATACATACATACATGCATACATACATGGAATACATGCATAAATACATAAATACATACATACATACATACATACAATGAAACTAAATTGAAGCTAAGTAACAGAATTAAAACAACACAAATAATAAAAAATAAATAAAACCAATTAAACTGTAGGTCTACTCTTCATGGTTCCATGTTCAAGGAATTTAGTCACGCACTTTAATGCCTAAAATCACGCGTTTATTAATTCACGAAGCCTCTTGGGTCTCTAAAATGTCAGAATGTCGTGCCGAAATAAAAGTTTCTGCATTTGTTTTAGAAGGATTTTAGCGTTAGCCTGATATTAGTGCAACTGAATTAACTCTCTCGACCGAGCACTTTGTGCCTTGAATAGCAAGTAACCTAAATCACGCGCAACTCTCGACAAGTGTTACAGTGGAATCATATCTTTATTCTCTTTCCAAAATTTAATTCAATTGCATTTCTAACCTGCCCCGTTAGATGTCAGCTTTGTTAGCCATTTGGATGCTATAGCCTATTATTGCGGCAATCGCAGTCGCTTATGAGCTAAATGTCGTCGCGTGCCGCTTTGCACGGAGTTGGCTAAATTCAATATTCAATCCACGCGCAGTAAACAGTTAAAATAATTAGTTTACAGCAAAGCGTGTCGAGGGGTCATGATTCGAAAGTCGTGATTTGAAACATTCTTGATTCGAAAACGTTTCGAATCAGGAAGTCATTTTCGAATCGAATCGAACCGAACGGAATACTGCCGTCCGATTCGTTTTCGCATCGAATATCGACGCTTTGCAGGGCCCTATTTGAAGGCCACGTGATATTTTACTGATATTTGAATCGCTTCAAATGAGAATATACTTGTCGTTGGAGCGAAAACGTTTGTCACAACAACTGGACTGTCGTTCAATTCCAATGGAATTGTCGTTACATTGAAAAGCTGACAATGCAGCGGAGCAAAGATGCCAGACAAAGTCATTACATTAGAAGCGATGTAAGTGTATCTGAACATTTGTATAGTGCCTTTAAAGAACCCCTCGAATAGTGGGGAGTGTTCGTCGATTGACATGAACCAGTGCTATACTTTGAACTTCCGTCTGCCTCCATTCTCCCTCCTCCCTCTTTCCTTGTCCAGGCAGACACAACCATCTGTAGCCGTCATCTTTCCAATTGCTCCCAATCGGTCAGCGTCGACCTAATCCTACTGCAATCCCATTCCACGCTCCATTCTTCCCTCCTTCCCTCAGGGCACTTTGTCTGCGAGGACAAAGGCCGCTCGAATCGGGGCTTCGCGTTGACGTTATTGGATCGGAAGGGCCATTTATACCCCGCTAATTCAATACTGCACGCTGAGGGCCATAGGTGGACAAGAGGAAAGGAAAACTTAAGGAAGGGGGAAGGGCAGGGTCAGACGAGAGCTGATTGCGAGATTACGGATTATACCGAGAAGAGTAAGTATGATGTTGAGCATCCATTGGTAGGGTAGGTCAGTTTGAATTCAGATCGATGTCCATCACTTTCCTGACCGCAGTAACTAAATCTCCCCCGACGAGTGATGGGGGAAATGAGATCGAGAGAGAGAGAGAGAGAGAGAGAGAGAGAGAGAGAGAGAGAGAGAGAGAGAGAGAGAGAGAGAGAGAGAGAGAGAGAGAGAGAGAGAGAGAGAGAGAGAGAGAGAGAGAGAGAGAGAGAGAGAGAGAGAGAGAGAGAGAGAGAGAGAGATAGTGAGAGAGAGACAGAGAGAAAGATGGGTAGGGATGAACAATTCGTCCCTTTTTCCGTCAGCCCTTTTTTGCAGCAGAATGGAGAATCATCTTTCGACAGGACCCATTGATCCTTCTCTACGAAATTAGATTTTCGACATTATGCACCGCAGGCACGGTTCTGAGCATTTCGCGATCGTGAGGTGCGTAGTCGATACCTGTCACAACCGTCACTCGACTCGAGGAACGTGGACCTGCAACAGACAAATGTCCCGTAGGTAACACTGTCACTAGATGTGACATAAAGGTGAACATAATATTGACCGCATAGGATTTTAGGTGCAATTCTTACGACTATTCCAAACTACGGGCTTTCTCAGTCGCTGGTCCAAGGCTTTGGAATTCGCTGTCAAATGGTGTGCGGTAGCAACATCACGAGATCACTATGCGCCACAGTCAACTAACATAGTTGATTGAAGGGCTTAGTGATCACAAGTAAATCCTTCGCAGCTATATAGACCTAACATTTTCCCACAGCAGAATAACTTTCCCAGTGGGCGAAATATAACTGGGCCAGATTCCCATGAAAACAGTGTTGAACCGAAAAGTCAGGACAAACGAATCGAATTACAGTGTGAACGAGTCAATAAATTTATCGACTCAACTACAGTATTATTTTCCATTACTTCTTAAAACCTGTTCGTTTGTTTCCAGTTTCTTCATGCAAATGATTCGCTTTCCTTTATCCTTTTATCGTTCCAACCGCCCGCTCCCCGCCCGCCTGCGCCCAATTGTCCAACCGCGGTCTTTTCCTTTACGAAGGATGGCTGCGGCCGTCTGCTGCATTCCGTATTCATGCAGTTTTCTTTATGACTAATACGTCATTTCTGGTGGCGTTGCAGCCTGAATGTCGGAGCCGCTCGCTGGACCTACATCGACGACAAGAAGAGCGTTCGCTGAAGAGCAACATTATTCTAAATAGATATTGCTCGGGCGACGGGCATTTTTATAGGACCCGAGGCCGGATGTTGATTGGAAGCGCTCTGAATAATGTATGAGGTGAAATTAAGCTGGGAACAGCTTTTATCGACTTCTAGGGGGCGGCGATAGCGTCCGCGTATTAGGGGAACTTCCAGTGGGACTGGCTGGCGACGAACTGGAGACGAATCATAAGCAATTTAAGGCTTGAAGCAACGCCTTAGGAAGGAACAAGTAAATGTGACCACACAGGTATAAGCACTTACGTTCGGTAATGACTGGCTGATATTATGGTAGAAGAAAAACAGCCGTCCCTAAAGTTAACCGCGAGAGGCAACTATGCATAGGAAGTATTATGGAGATTCCATTTTCATAGTCTGGCTCGGCATATGAGGGACGGTGGCCAGTCCTCTCCTTTCGTCTCCTCCGTCTGATCTCTCCACCGACAGAATATTCATTAGCCTATAACCGAACTCACTCGGAGCGCTCGATAGTGTAGTGGTTATAGCGGGGGGGCCGTGGCGCATTGGATAACATCTGGCAAAGAGACCGAGAGGTACCGAGTTCGAGCCCCCGTTGGGCGGATATGCTTTGTGTTTGCAGGCTGTCTGTTCTGTTAGTAGTTAAGATTTGTGTCTTGTGAATTGCATAATTGTACACTGTAACCGGTTGCGGTTTGTCAACCGGATTGTTGAATAAACAAAAAATATATATATAGCGCGCTGGACTGTTGAAATCCCCGCCATCATATGCCGAGGCTAAGAAAATGAAGTCACTAACACTTCATACCCATGGCTGCTTAAAGAACTGCTCTTCTTCTTCTTCATTCGGAGCGTAAGTAGCCTACTGCCTGGTGTGGATGCGAAGTTGCGAACCGATCATGTCTAGGCAGACTTCCGGCATGCTTACCAGTCGGCTATTGCGCCATCACACTTATCATAGGCCACTTCAAACTGTGTATAGCCTACACTATAGTAAAAGCATAGGCTCTACATACTTTTTCAGATAGCAATGCGCAGGACCAGTGTGAAGATGATGGACACAAATATATGCCTTTAGACTGAAGTAAGCCCATTATAATAGGGTCTATGAGTATAATAGAACAGAGGTTAAGTTGCGTCAACAAATGGGAAGTGATGCGGTTAAGTCTTTTTATATTTCTTGACGTATTTTAATTCTGTGATGGCACAATTCCGTTCTATCTCTCAAGTAGCCTACAAGTATGCGGAGAAATTACAATTTGATCGAATGGAGGCAACTCACGTTAGGGAAAGTTACTTAGCGGTATCAAGTTTTCAAAACTAATTTTAAACTTTTCCGCAGAAATGCATTTTGTGACAAGACTGAGAAACAAGTCCGTTTGGATTCACTTTTTAGGACACGCCGCAAACGTGTCTTGGCTCGACAGTTTGTGGTGGTTGAACTCAATCTCCTATATTCTCACAGAAGAGACTGGGATCATAAAAATCCAAGCGAAGATTTACTTCTTGCGTAAAGGACAGCAGTGGCGGCGCCAGGGAGGGGATAGGGGGGCTAAGCCCCCCAACTGCAGCTCAGTCCCCCAAAAGTGGGAAATCACTGCAAATCACAGGGAGGAGGGGACAAAAGGGAAGGACTTGGAGCTTTAGCCCCCCCCCCCAACCTGAAATCCTGGCGCCTCCACTGAAGGACAGTGTGGGGTGAATTTCACCTCTCTGCCCGACGGTTTGGGAGTTTGGCTCTGCCAATTACACGTATTATCATCTCCAGTTTTATTCACTAACCTACAACCAGTGTGCGCATTTAGACGGTAGGCTATAATTTCCCTGTAGTTTATATAGTAATTTCAAGTCGTGCGGTGAGGCACGCGTGTAGGGCTGTAGGCCCTGCACAAACTATAAAGAGAGTCATGGCGTTTACAGTTACGACTCTGATGATCGATTAGTTTTATGATACTCTGATAGTCAGGCAGTCTACTAGTGAGACGCGAGCGCAACAATCCAAACATCTAATCCATGGAATAACAAACGGTTATAGTTAATCAACAAGTCTGAATTGAAGGCCGTACTGCACAGACGGCAACAAGTTCTCAATTACACGCTAATAGCTCAAATTCAAACGTTATTTTCTTTGAAAACATTACCATCATCGTATTATAGCACCCGGCCACCGTCATGGCGCCCAGCTGCGTCGTCGGTGATCACGTGACCCAGACCGTAAACGAGATAGACAGACGGCGCTGCTGAATAATTTAGCGCCATCGAACGTTCGGATCCGTTGAAATGATGGATGCGGTGAACGGAATGGAGGAGCATAATAATTGAAATCATCGCTAAGTGTTCGGCGTGTTGTGTGTGTGTGCATTGCAGAAACCGGAATTTGATTGGTCGCCGGATACGATCGGCTTCGTCGACAGTTCTTTCTTCTGGGGATATCTTGTTACCCAGATTCCCGGTGGATATCTGGCGTCCCGGATGCCGGCTAACAGGTACGGACAGCCACGACCACGCCTGAATGCGCCGCCGAGCGCAAGCCATTCCGAATGCTGATGCATCTCTCCTACAAATTCACTGCGACACTCATTCTTACCATCTCGCCCCATTCTACTCAATTCAATAGTAGACAACATCAGACTACTCTAGTGAATACAACACATTATGGGCTTTAGCTTGCAGAATGCTTTATTTAAATTGCACCCACATACATTACTTGTTCTCTCTCTCTAATCCTTGTCAATCACTTTTCTGACAAGATTGGTTTGCAAGATAGCACTTGCAGAAATGAGTCGCTCCACTGATATATTTTCTGATATATTTTCCAGTGTTATTGGCTGACCACTTACGTAATTATGCATATTCCAAACCACGTGTCACATAGGCAAATTGTTATACGATGCAGTCTTTCTTGTAGCTCTTATATAATGTTTGTGTCGTGTTTGGCATGACCAGGATCTTCGGAGTCGCCATCGCCGTGTCGGCCTTCCTCAACCTCCTGATTCCCGGCGCCTGTAAGGTTCACTTCGCCCTCGTCATGTTTGTTCGCATCCTGCAAGGCCTCGTCGAGGTAGAAACAGACTTCCTCAAAGTTCCGTTTCTTATTAATATTGCGGTGTATGTGGCTACAAAGAAATGGAGTGTAACATACAGTAATATAACTATACTGCTAATGTACTCGTGTCATTATATACCATTGCATGCCATACTATGTCATTCCATGTCATACTATGTCATTTCACGCTATGCTGTGTCATTTCAATGTCGTGCAGTGTTGTGTTGAAATTTGGCTATGTTCATTCATTCATTCATTCAGGAGATTTATATAGCACCTCTTCAAGGTAACTACTCAGAGTCAGAGGTGCTCCCGACTCCAGCACGGCCAAAAAGAACAGTTTTCAGGTTAACATAGAATAAGTCGGAGAGCGTTCTGGGAAGCAGACGCAATTCCAAGGGCAGCCCATTCCAGACGGTTTGGGCTGTGCGGGCAAACGGGACTGTGAGCACCCCCCTCTCAGAGGAGCGAAGGGAGTGACTACCCTGGGCGCCCGATACGGGACGACAGAGGTCCCGCAGATTGGATGGGGTAAGGCCCAACTGACATCGCCACACCAGGGAGGCGATCCTATACGCATTGTGCTGGCGGATAGGGAGCCAGTGTAAGGTTTCCAGCATGTAGTTGGATCCATGACCGAATTTGGGTATTCGGCCAATAAGGCGCGCCGCAGAGCGGAGCACCCGGTCGAGGCACGCCAACCGACAAGACGGTAGGCCGGAGTAAAGAGAAGAGCAGATGTCAAGTCGAGCACAGACAAAGGAATGCAGTAAAGTGGTTGCAGCACTGGGAGTCAGCGACCGTGCGACGGTGCGAAGCTGACGCAACTGGTAAAAGCAATTGCGGCTAAGACTATGGAGATGAGGAGCAAGAGTAAGTTCTTCGTCCAGTATGAGGCCAAGGTCGCGAACAGTAGCAGAGAAAGTGTAACTGGGGAATTCAGCAGCAAGGGTGGCTAAATCAAGCTTAGCTTGTTATACTTGACCTCCCCGAATTCTGACCTGGCACCGGAATGGACAAAGCAGCCTGGCTATTGCGGACTTGATTTGATATAGCGCCGCTATCTAAGCTGGTCTCCGTAAAGTGGTTTTGTGTGGTGCTGAGAAATTTCGAACAAATTTACATTTACATTTACAATGCCACTTTGGTTGATTAATTAACTTATGCTGTCATCGTGTCACAGTTGAACCAATGTGAATAAATTATTTTGGGCTGAACTCTAAGCATCCTATATATCTAAAGTAAACACACGGTGACCTCAATATTATGCGTTTCATTACGCGATGCCGTGCTATCTGCTATTATGTAGCAGTTAGGAAGTAGTATCTAATAGGCAGTAGCTATTGTCAGGTATTACTTATTAGGTATTTCTTATTAGGTAACGGTCAATTATTAGGCACTGGAATCTGGATACTGATTATTAGGTATATATAGGGTTATTATGCAGAGTCATTAAAAGTGAAGAGCAACCATATTTCTCGCAGATGGTTCTTGACTGCACGGAGATCTCATTTCCATATTAAAAGAGCAAAGTCGATGTTCATCACTTCTGTCGCCCTCGTTGTCATTTCCTGTGGAGATGAACGCCTGAGAGATATCTCGAGAGCAGTTTTCTAGACGAAGAAAGATTCTAGAATCAGGAAATTGTCCCGATTCAGTGACTGATAGTGATAGACAGGGAGCTGAATTCATCACAGTAATACTACTGTCTGTCTGTAATGATTTAATCCTGAAGGAGTCTAGATTTGTCGTTCAATAGCATACCTTACCAGATCAAATCATCCAAAAGAGGGTCTTTGAGGGCTAGTATTGTAGATGTTGAGTATAAAATTAAAATTAAGATGGTACCAAGTGTTAAGCAATCGCTAAATTAATCTAAAAATTTAGACAAAAATAGGCCCCTAATGATTATCTGTTTCCAGTATACGTTATTCTAGGCCTGGATTGCTGATAGAATATGACTATAGTGCGGTTTCCTTGAAAGAAAGACGTACACACAAAACTTTTAAACCAGTCTGTAATAAAAAAAAGTCGCTTGGTAGCGTCGTCCAAGGCGGTCACAAGTGGCTGAAGAATAATTACCGCTGAATGCCAATAACTCCCTGGAACAGCCAAAAGAAAATCTTTCATCGCGGCTAAGCACTTGAGACAGCCTGTTTCGAAACCATAACTGAGTTCAGATGGCGAAAACGACGTTGGGAAGAGCTCAGAGAAGGCAGAGATGCACCTCGAAGTGCAACAGCATCATGATTAAGGATGGGAATATAATGTTGGACAGACTGGTGGAACTGAGTCCCAGCTTCGACTTAACAAAAGAGTGGCGAACATGATTGACCACATCAATCGGTCAATCGAAAGAAATTGAGCCCATGCAGGCAAGTCGCTTTATATATATATATGGCATCAAGATATACCTATCTACCGTCTCTGTAACAGTGTATATATATTTATCAGAATATATACTGCGTGCAATATAATATGTGAATATATAGTTCATACGACGCAGTTGCACTGTGACATATATATATATATAGCTTATATATATAACGCATATTTATGTCGTATACTATATATAAACAGAACACGCAGGGGGCCTATATGCGTATACTGAATAGAAGTAGGAGCTGTCATCGTAAGGATGGATTTCGTGGGATTTCTTGGTTTACCTTTGATGGACGAGGTGTACAATGGAAGTTGATTCGTTTAAGGCGTCCGTAAATGGATTGCGTGCGGACGGCGAGGACGTTCGCAATAATGGACTTAGCGAATGGTCGAGAAATCGAGACCCCACTCCCCACTCCCCCACCCCACTCCGCCCACTCTTCCCTCTCCATGCAGATCATGAGGTCGTGTCTTTATATGTGGAACGAAATCCCCTGGAAAATATCAGACGATATACGTATCCATAAACCATGACACATGGTCGCAGTATACGTGATGTAGATTTGTCTGATTCTCTGTTTCAGCGTCTCTCTCTCTATCTCTATCTCTCTCTCTCTCTCTCTCTCTCTCTCTGTCTCTCTCTGTCTCTCTCTGTCTCTCTCTGTCTCTCTCTCTCTCTCTCTCTCTCTCTGTCTCTGTCTGTCTGTCTGTCTGTCTGTCTGTCTGTCTCTCTCTCTCTCTCTCTCTCTCTCTCTCTCTCTCTCTCTCTCTCTCTCTCTGTGTCGTTGTTGTATACTCCGTGTTTTCATACGACCCTTCGTATTCGGTTTACTGCAGCGCCAACAAAGTTAATGGGACTTGCATACACTTAGAACTACATACACACATACCGACATGCATAGATACATACATATAAGCATACATGTACATGCATTATATACATATTATACGTACATAAAAACATGCATACATACCAACATATATGCATACATACGTACATACATACATGTACATGCAGATAACATACATAAATACATACATACATCTGAACCCAAGCTTCTGAGTTGAGAGTAGAGCACGCTTACCACTTGGCTAACGTTCTGCACATTGTGCATATATTCAAAAGAATATCTGTTAACGGGTATCGATCTATCTGTCATCGAATGCAATACGTAATTCGATCTTTGCACGCAAAACAGTAGTAACATCTGTCCGGCGACTGCAGCGTATACGGATCGGGTGGAGGAGGAAGCGTGTCTGCCTTATGCACGTACAGCGTTCCTTTTGTCTTTTAGGGAGGAGGAGCGACTCTAGCGGTCAGGTTTATTAGCTCAGGTTCCGGCAGTGGGTGTTGCAGTCTGATATTTGATGTGTCCATAGACACCGGAAGTGCACTTAGCCGATCGATAGACCCTTCCGGTTGAGTGTATACCTTTGACTTCTGAGGCCCGCGAGAGGGATGCAAGAGATGCGTGTCAGGCTGCGATAAATTTGAGCCACTGTCGTAACCTTAACATAGGAATCGTAAAGAAAGAAGCGAAGTCCCCCTGTGGAATCGCCTACAGAGATGTTATGGCAATGCCGAAAGTGCATGTTTATGGATGTACCTGTGCACGAATATACCTGCGTTTCAACTGTACCTGTAAATTGTACGTATACATGCACGGACTATAGAATTCATTTCCTGAAGCCTAATTCACATGGTAGTTTATCAAGAAAATGAAGAGTTCTTGCGAACTTGTTCCGTGTTGGCCTATACGTTTGCACTATAGGCTACTACGGGAGTAAATGACGCGCTAGATAAGTGGTGTCGAACTGTGTTGATTGAATTATTGTAAAGTAAATGACAACCGGCTTTTAAGCTTAGATTCGTGTAGTTTGCTGCCGCAATTGGTTTAGAAATTGTGAAGAGCAGCGTTGAAATCAGGACAGTCACTCTGCACTGCATGTGTACACAGTATGTCGCGCATAGAAATTGCGTCTCTGATATTTCAAAGCCCATTGTTCTGTGCCAGATGATATATATAACTATACATAATATATATGTGTCCATATAACTATATATATATGTATTGTATATAATTATGTGAGTTGCACATATTTTCATACCACTTGCTAATTGGAAGTGCTGGATGAGTCAATGCAATGTGCAAATGCGAGACAGAGGACGCGAGGCGGCGAGTAATTGGAAGTGGGATGGGCGAGGGAATAATCACGATTGGTGGAAGGGAATGGGAGAAGGATAGAGAGAGAGGGAAGGATTGGTCGAAAGTCTGTTAAACCTGTGGAAACGGTAAAACTATAGTGGAAACAGACGGAAGAAACAGGAGACATGGATGGCAGGAGGAAAAGGTGGAAAAGGAATTGGCATTAGTAGACAAAAGATGAAGACAGGAATCTGGAACGGGTGGACCAGATCGGAAATCAGGAGTGGACAGCGTCTTTGCTTTCGAAGCTCAATGATGAAGAGCTCGTTATCATCCTATGGAATGTCCAAAATCCGTCCGTAATTAACTCCATCTCAGTGTAATACAATGCAATTCGATACAATACAATGCACCACATTTATGTACAATACAATACAATTGAACACTGTTAATAAAATAATCTGATCTATCCAATGACTTTTGAAGCAACGCAATAATAATAATGCACAAAACAATCAGCAATAATTGATGGTCGCTTCAAATGCAGCCGTAGTCACAGCCATAGCCTAGATTTTATGTTTGTTCAGATTTGTGCATGTATGTTTTGTTTCTACCTTCGGACGTAATAAAGTACTGATAGTCTATTATAATAGAAGCCAGGTTGAAATCCGAGAAGTCACCAGAAGTCAGGTTACGGATGGTAAGCAAACTGAAGCAGATGAGTTTTAAGTTTACTTCTGAATGACATTAGAGAACGGAAGCACGATGGTACAACGCAAAGTGACAGGATACAGTACAATATGGCGCAAAACGATCGAGCACAATAAACTGCTCATTGGTTAATGGTTCATAATGCTACGTTGTTGTACGGTGCATGTGGTGGTTGTTGTTGTAGGGTGTTACCTATCCGGCTTGTCACGGCATCTGGCGACACTGGGCTCCTCCGCTCGAGAGATCTCGACTGGCGACCATGTCCTTCTGCGGTCGGTATACAGTTACACTTCATCCACACATCTCACTATCACGCAATATTAGCAGCTTCACATAATGAAATGTGAACAAAAGTAAACCAGAGCTTAAAGACAAATGCTGCACAGTTAGTCAGTTACACAGTAAGTAAGTAAGTATATCCTTTATTGCACCAATTACTAACCGCATTTTGGTTTACATTCTACAATGGCCTATGATCTCAAATGTTACAGTTTCATTTCTAGTGTGTTTCAAACAGTAACCGAAGTTGACAGATAGGCAGAAAATGCGGAAGATAGATGGAGTCAGAGAAACAGATTGGGAACGAGAGAAAGAGAGTGAAAAATTAAGACACAGACTGAAATTGTAGGCAAACAAACAAATAATGGGCCTTTAAAAGAAGGAAAAGAGAAAGCAATTCCATTCTATAGTTTTTTTGCAAGCGCTTGAATTCTGTTTTATTTGACAGTGTTCTCACTTGTCCGAATCGGGAACGCCACTGATGAGTTTATTCTTAAAGCGGCGCTTTATAAATATCACAATTGCAATGAAGGAGAGAAAGACGAGACGAGAAAAGACGATAGGCAAATCAGATAGACATGCAGAAGGACAGAGACAGAGGATCTGGAAAATTCCATACAGGTAAACTGATAAAGGAAGGAAGAGAGGAAGTGAGAAGTAGAGATAGGATTGACGATGGAAGAGAGACGGCACTTAATTCCCGATAGTCGACATATTGCATGCCAGCCTTAATCCCCTCTGGCGAAATTGATATTTCAATCCGGACCGCCAAAACCCCGCTTCGGTCTAAGCTTCACAAGCCTTTAAGCGGCTTGAAACGTCGACTCAATTAGCGTTGAAGCCGAAAGTCATCTGAAGTCGAAGACCGGTGCGGTTAAGCGGCTTTACTTCTATAAGTTAATTAGGTAAGAGGCAGAAAGAGCTTTTTGGATGACCCATAGAATCACTTTTATTGCGCTTGGCGCCTGCCTTCTCCATTAACTCCTCAGTGTTCGCTTGTTCTGTAACACGCTCACGCAATCAATCAGGCACTCAAACGACTAAGAACCAAAGCTACAATCACCAAGTCTGACTATGTAGGCGGCCAGTTGGTCCGTGGATCAATCAATCAGTCAGTCAGTCATAAAGTCAGCTAGTCGGTCAGCCAGTCAGTCAGTCGGTCAATCAGTCAGTCAGTCAGTCGGTCAGTCAGTCAGCCAGTCAGTCAGTCAGTCGGTCAGTCAGTCAGCCAGTCGGTCAGTCAGTCAGTCGGTCAGTCAGTCAGCCAGTCAGTCAGTCAGTCGGTCAGTCAGTCAGTCAGCCAGTCAGTCAGTCAGTCGGTCAGTCAGTCAGCCAGTCAGTCAGTCGGTCAGTCGATCAGTCAGTCAGCCAGTCAGTCAGTCGGTCAGTCAGTCAGTCATTCGATCAGGCAGCCAGCCAG
Organism: Aporrectodea caliginosa; assembly: GCA_020284085.1. Taxonomy (NCBI): domain Eukaryota; kingdom Metazoa; phylum Annelida; class Clitellata; order Crassiclitellata; family Lumbricidae; genus Aporrectodea; species Aporrectodea caliginosa. The sequence continues at coordinate 96,289 of JACEVL010000372.1, forward strand.
TCAGTCGATCAGTTAGTAAGTCGGTCAACCAGTCACTCAGTCAGTTGGTCAGTCAGTCAGTCAGTCAGTCAGTCAGTCAGTCAGTCAGTCAGTCAGTCAATTGGTCATTCAGTCAGTCAGTCAGTTGGTCAGTCAGTTAGTCATGCAGTCAGTCGGTCAGTCAGTCGGTCAGTCAGTCACTGAATCACTCACTTACTCGCTCATTTAATAACTTAATTGATCACTCACTCATTTAATCAATCACTCATTAAATCAATAAATCAATCCATCAAACAAATCATTTAGCGAGCTCCAGTATGATTCTCGTTAACGATAACGGTAACGAAAATGTTCGTTAACGAAGATGATCTTCGTAGATCAAATGATTTCGTAAACGATAACTATAATGTAGCTAAAAATATCATTAACTATAACTATGACTATAACGAAAACAACACTAACGAAAATTCATCTTTATTTTCGATAAATATCAAATTAAATAAAAATATAATATCGGCAAACATGGGAACTAGAAAATCGCTAAGACTAATAGCCTATAGTAGTTAGTAATAGGCCGGTTTTGCTAACTACTTTCTATGTTCGCCCCGGATTTTTTATTTCTGAATTAATCCATTAGTAGTGGCGCATTTTATTAACTTTCTATTGCGTGTTAATATGCACAGCTGCTGCGTCTGTAGGCAATTTCGCTTAGCCTTATTGTACAATTTAAAAAAAATCCCGTTACTATATAACTAAAAAATAATACTAACTATAACTGTAACTATAACGAAAATGAAACCCATTAACTATAACTGTAATTGTAACTAAAGTAAAATCTGTAAGGAGAATCACGCTGGCGAGCTCATGAGCTATTCGGTTTGCCCGACTGGTAAGCTATTATTCCGCACGTTTTACTTGATGAACGGAAACCTTACTAACAGTTAAACGCTTTTACAGCGACTTTTGCTACTTACTTACTGATCCTTTTAATATGTCGAATATATCTTTGAGCTGATGTGTTTGTATATACGTGTGTTGTGTTCTTAGGTTCGTATGCAGGGGCTGTTCTTGGAATGCCTCTGTCTGGTATCATGACGGACTATCTCGGATGGGAAGCCTGCTTCTACTTCTACGGTAGGAATCGAACCTCATGTGTGATTGTAACTGCTATTGCAATTTTATTCACAGCACTTGTACAGAGAGACAGAGAAACCCCTTAATATGATGCATAGCTATAGACTTATTCGCGTATATATCATTGATTGTCACTGCATTTCATTTTAAGAAAAAAGTTTCATTATTACAGAATAATGCGTCTCATATTCAAATTGACTGACCGCTCGTAATGAAAGTTTAAATAATAACTGAATCATTAAAAAGTAATATTTAATATTATTATTAACAGTACAAGACTTTATTAAGCTATTACTAAAACACTTGTTAATGAATTATTTATTTTGAAACAAGTGCTCGCTTAAAGTCTGGTTTTAATGTTGCAAACTGTTTACTTACAATAAAACATACTAACAAAACTTATTGCTGTAGAACTTGTAAATTTTACTAGCAACATGTGGGCCACACTAGAATACCTTTTGGTAGAGAGACTCCTAGTTAAGCTAATGTTCCACATCTGTATGTTTTCCAGATTGTTTATGATGCACTCTGTGTGGCTAACAGGAGTCTTGAAATTATATCGTATAGTCTGTTGAGCTGTTTTGAAGAGAAATATTCATGACTAGCCTACGTATGCCAATAGATATATTTAACAGATTCGCCTGCACGACAATAGGTTTTTGTTTGATTCTAGTTAATTTGAAATGCATTATGTGCTGATTTTGGTTTTAATTGAAGGCGTGTTCGGTATGCTGTGGTTTATCGGATGGATATATTACTCGTCAGAAAGTCCGGCGACTCACTCTACCATCTCACAGGAAGAGCGCATCTACATAGAGAATGCCATTGGAGAGAACACTTCCAGCGTCGCAAACAGGGTAATTGCAATTTTAATTAGGGGAGTGGGAGAGTATAAAGGATAACACTATTGCCTGCAGTTTACACGGACCCGGTTCGATTCCCGTAAGGTCCCTGAGTTTAGCTCATGCCTTCATTTCCTAGGTGGAAAGAAAGTACAATGGGCTTGCGCCTTGCATGGCTGCAACTTTGTTGATTTTTGTCTTCTGTAATTTGTGTTCATGTGAATTGTTCAATCGTCATAACATGTACATGTACAGCGCAGTGCGTTGTCAGGCGCTTCATTAAGGAATACATTTAAAAAAATTGAAATAATTTGTTGGCGCTGCTTCAAGAGAAATAAATCAGAGACGTGCCCAGCGATGGTCTCAAGTTCATTAAAGAAATAAAAGTTCATCACTATGCAAACAATGCTCATGTATTTGACCGACGAAAACACGTCACCTTCTCACCTAAGTCCTTCCGTCTGGCTCAGTACAAAGCGCCTGCAGCTGCTCTTTGAGTAATTGGCGCTTTTTGTTTGACTTACGTCCTAAAGACGGCGTCTGTGCCACCGAGTTGACACCTCAAAGCGATCTTTCGTGCACGTCTCCATTTATTTTACAACGGGGCCACCGTTGTCACTGTGTTAATTAGTGCAACAGTCTAACTGATAAAAACAGTCATACCATATTAGCAAAGAGACAGACTAAACGCAGAAAATGTACGTACGTACATTATTTGTCTTTTGGTCTGTCTTTTGGTCTACGTACGCATGTGCGTAGCCTATGTATATTTGTTAGTCAGTCATCTAGACTTTAAATCTCGGGCTAATGTGGTCTGTACACGGAGACCTTAGATGGCGTGGCACCAATTCAGACGAACAGCGGTATTGAAGGATCTCAAATGATCAACTACTCATTGAAAAACGAGCAGGGTAGAGGCACTCGAGGTCATGCGGTCACTATAGAAACACGTGTACATTTACAATTTATTACCTCTTAAGTAACGCACAGAGGCTCTGCCTATGCTATAGCCTGAAATTTAATGGTGATGACTGTCGTTAAGAAGCACACCTGAATACAGCTCTTGAAGTGGCGCTATATAAATTCCGATTGATTGATTGAAAACATAGAAAACGTCTGCAAGCAAAGCAATACATAGATAACTAGAAGTGTCATCAGTGGTGGGTTGACGCATAGTTATGTATACGTGGTGCCAAACCAACAGATTCTATCGATAATTGACAGAAGACACCATTTTCAGAGTTCATGGACCAAGTTGCGTCAATAGTGTAACGCAACGGCAGAAGGCAGAGTCCGCAAAAACACGTTTACATCACCACTCGCGTTCCCTCATTGGTGGTAGATTGCTATAGCGTCCGGTAATCTTTCCCACCGTTGAGTCTGCGTAGAATAGGTATCCATCGCCTGCTATGGTCGAGGGGTCATCCGTGATCGATGGTCTGATGGTAGGTACAAAGTTTTTATGCTCAATCGCACGCCAGGAGGAAGTCTATGGCAGTCGCGTCGTACGCCGAAATGATATTATGTGGATAAAATGTCGAATAAAATGTTCAAAATCCAAAGCGGAGACGAAGACGTGAACGGATCAGAAGATATCGAAACATGTCGCAAATTTTCGCTCAAGTTCCGCAGTACGACGACTATTCCGCCAAATCACATGTGTATTTGTGCGTGTGTGTGTGTGTGTGTGTGTGTGCGTGTGTGCGTGTGTGTGTATGTGTGTGTGCATGCAAGCACGTAAGCGGAACCTTGCCAATAGCAGCAGCATCAATAACCAGTTGATCAAATTCCTCCCAGGCATTACCGATTTGTTCACGGAGTTCTTCAATGTCCTTGATCTTTGTCCTGTAGTCCTGTAAACCTTCTCTTGCATTGATAATTATATCAGGATTAAAAAATATTTGGAATTTTGAAAATCGATGAATATTTGCTAGTTATTTTCATATTACCATAAGAGATCCTTTTTTTCTGGACACAGTGTATTTATGCATGAGCTTCTTTAAAATAAACGCTTTATGTACTCAATGTGTAGGCCCTATGCAAAAAATTGAATTCAATGCCGCGTATACGAGTAGATTGACCGATCACCAGACAATTTTACGACGATATGCAAATGCCAATGAGTATTAGAAAGGAGCGTGTATCCTGTCAGACTTGGCGATCTTCACACAGATATACGATGAACTGTTTCTCATTCGAGACACAACTCAGTACCTGAGATGCCATGGAGTTATTTAATATACCGCATTCCTTTTGGCTGCGTGTGTCGTCCGTGCTTGTAGTATAGAAAGTCACTTCCCCAGCTGAACTTCGTTTCCTAGATTCTTCTTAGGATATGAAAATAAATGACTGTCAATGCCAGACACCGGTGAGGACAAACTGTTTGAGAGCAATTGTTATTGCTCCCGCATAGAGCATTATTTGTGGCTTGTGGTGACCTTGCTCAGACAGTTATTTTAGTCAGATAAAAAGTGACGTACGTTGTTGAACGGTTGATCTAGCAGTGCTCATTTGATCACGAAAGGGTAAACGTATATAGCACCGCTCTTTGTACAAGCTTTGGTGGTCACGCTGTTTGCAAACTGAATAACAGTTTAAGACGGAAAATCGTGGACAACACGGGCAAAGACTGCCTTTGTGTTAATGTAATATAATGTAATTGAACATTTACATAGCATCCCTTCAAGATATCTATACTCAGGGGCGCTCTCTGCGCTAGCCTTTATGATGCTAAATGTCATTACGAACGAATGAATTACATCAGTTAGCAAAACAATGCACAGTAAGAAAACGGAGTCACCAGTGGCGGGCTCACGCACACAAATGGAACCAACCAACGTTATGTTAAGTTATGCGACATAGATGAATAAGATGAGCCCTCAAGACTTTCTAGGCCTAGATCGTCTGTAGAGGAAGACATAGAATCCGCGGACGAGAGATCATAGTATAGCAGGAGAATTCACTAGTGAATAAAGCATGTACAGAATGGAAGCCAGTATCCAATACTCGATAAAGGAGACGATCTTGAACTAGCGACTTTCGTCTGATCTCCACGCCACTAGCTTTGCCTGCAGCCTGAGCAAGTACGCAGACAACGAAGTTGCTATTGTCGTTTTGATGATGATGCTTTTGTTATTTCAATAATTATGATGGTGATGATGATAATTATGCTGTAATTGTTACTAGTGCTGATGATGTTGGCGTTGCTGCTGCTGGCTGACGATGTTTTAATTATGATGTTTTTGTTATTTCAATAATTATGATGGTGATGATAATGATGTTGTAATTGTTACTACTGCTGCTGCTGTTGATGATGATGATTATATTGGTGGTGGTGATGATGATGATAAAATAGAGCGCCGGTGGTGGTCAATTACCGGTGTGTGGTGTGCAGTAGAGAGTGAAGGTGCTAATTGTCTAATGGTGTTTATGTTGGTTAATGAATGCTGCTGGTGGGCTCTGTCGTCGTTTAGAATCTGCCGACGCCGTGGAGGTCCTTCCTGACGTCGATGCCCGTCTACGCCATCATAGTCGCCAACTTCTGTCGCAGCTGGAGCTTCTATCTCATGCTCATCACTCAGCCAAAGTATTTCCTGGACGCATTTCACTTCGAAATAGCCAAGGTAATCAACCGACCCATCAAGCTCTCGGTCGGTCGGTGGGTAAACGTGGGCGAGACGGTTGAAGCGTGGGTTGGTGAGTGGGTCTTTGATGGGTGGGTCTTTGGTGGGTGGGTCTTTGGCGGGTGGTGGGTCTTTGGTGAGCCGGTTGAACCGTGGGTTGGTGAGTGGGTCTAAGATGGGTGGGTCTTTGGTGGGTGGGTCTTTGGTGGGTGGGTCTTTGGTGGCTGGTAAGTCTTTGGTGGGTGGGTCTTTTGTGGGTGATGAGTCTTTGGTGGGTGCGTCTTTGGTAGGTCGGTTAATCTGTCGGTCCGTCATTACATAAGCAGAGTACATTACTCGACTCATATATTCTCCATTACGTTTTATAGCTTACGGGTAAAACCGTAGTTTACGTTGCTCAATTATTTTAGATTGACCATTTAAAATGGAAGCTGGATTGATGGAAATAATTGTTGGCCTAAAATGGAAGTTGGATTGATGAATCTAATTCTTTGTCTAAATAGAAGCGGGATTGATGGAAATAATTGTTTCCGTAAATAGAAGCTGGATCGATTAAACAAAGTCTTTGCTTCAATAGAAGCTGGATCGCTGAAGTTTTTTGTCTTAAATAGAAGTGGTATTGACGAAAATGATTCTTGCCTAGATAGAAGTTGGATTATTGAAAACATTCTATGTTAAATAGAAGTTGGATTGATGAAAAATGTCTTAAATGGAAGCTGGATTGATGACAGTTACCATGGACATTGGCAGATTGCTTACTTACCAACGTCAAGTACGGCATTGAAGACATTAAAATAATTTAGCAACGTAAACTACGGGATGACCTATCTTACGTTACATGAAATGAGACAAAACGGTTCTCGTGTGGACGAGACTACGTTACAACGTATACGCCATGTAAAGCGCCAATATCTTGGTTATACAGATCATCGGGGCTTTATATGGCGCCCACAGTGGATCGATGCGATCGTGGCTTTCCGAAGCGCAGGGTAAACAGACGGAAGAGCCTGTTTGGCCAAACATCGCCTGCTTTGATCAAACACAAACACTGCACAACAATAATAATAGCAGTGAGCGACGACGACGACGTCATGCAGAGGCCGACGACCGTCCATGGCGTTTGTTGAGCGCTCCTGGCGCCATCTATTCAACGACGTCCTTATCGTGGCCGCGGCTAAAAGCTATCGCATGATGGCTGATGATCTCGTGACTTCGATAGCGCCATCTGGAGAGACGCACAGGTGTCAATCGATGGTGACCCCACCTCTAAGGTGTGTGCGTGTGTTTGAACTGAGATCGGACGTCGAAGACTGAACGCTGTGGCTTAGGTTCGAGCGGTGAAGTGGATGGTAAGGGAAGCGATGGAGGAATGGAAGGAATCCTGTGTTTGGTGCCTGTGTTAAACTCTGGGTTTTGGTTTCTAATTACTTTCTCTGCAGCGTCCTTAATTAAAGGACGTCGTCTGCAGTTGACCATCGGCCGAAACTTTTAGTATTGATGACAGCGAGAATTCAAGGAACATTTACCGTTCTATGCATACGCTATTCTATAGTACGGTATACATAAAAAAATATTGTAAGACCTGATGTATGATATGATACGGTGTGATACGTACTTGAAATTCTGTAGAAAAATCCTTCGAAGAAGTGACTATGAGGTGTCCGATCTGTTTCCTTTTATTATACCCTATGACCCCTTCCCTAGGCTTCCCTGTCATCACGTGCCATGATCTAACATGCGTGCAAAGTTACTGCTATTTCGGTTGAAATGGTGAAACGCAGTCAAAGCAAGAGCGACCCAAAAGACAAAGCATATCACATCTCGCTCGGGAGCTGATTAATATAACAAAACAAAACAAGGTTTTTAGGTGGTTCAGAAGGCTATGTTAAACTACTTCAAATTAACCTGGAATATGGTTAATAGCCCAATTTTCATAGCTTCCTCTTAAAAGCTGTGATAGTATCCAAACCATTCCGCATTGGCAAAAATTCATAAGACGTAGCCTCCTACCAAGATTCGAACCCCGATCAACAGGAACATTTGTTTAGCCAACGAATCTACAACTAATCAGTCGTGCTTCTCTTCAGCGAGCGTTATGTGGGAGGGGCCTTCGGAAGAAAACTATCAAGCGATGTAAGAAGAGCGTAATTATTCAAGCGAGACTTGTATAAACAAATCAGAGTGAAGATTAGCAAAGTTCGACCGTACGTACGGAACGTACGCTATTTTTTCTGCTGAAATGCGTACCGTACGCGTACGCTATTTTTTGGCTAAATTAATAAATAGCGTACGCTAATTTTTATATTTTTTTATTATAGAATTAACAAGGAATAACAAAATTACAAATTAAAGAATGGAAAACGTTTTAAAACAATTCCGTGAAGAATTGTGTATTTCTATGTCAATTTTCTAACAATAAACTACGGTCATCAATTGATTAAATTCCAGCAGTGACTTTTGAATTTTATCAAAATATTCTTCTTTATCACTATAATATCAACAGTATTATAATTTATAAAGAATGAATGTATAAAGTTGCAAAACTGTATCTAAATTCTAATCATCTGGAGAATCAGACTCTTCTTGTACTGAGTCTTCTGTGTGCTCGGATACGATTACCACTACCCCAAAATACTTTCGAACAGTATATGCATTTCACTTGAAAGTTATTGGCTGTCTCTGAAAGAACAATGACGTGATCCCACTCTTTCCCTTTCATGTGGGGCATTTTTTATTCTCTGTAATGTCAACAATATTAAATAGAGAAAATCCATAGAATAAAATTCTTTTAGATGCTTATTAAGTTATTAGTTATAACACAAATCAAATAGAAAATATTTATAAATTACAGAAATTTACATTAAATTATGATTACCCCTTAAAATGATATACTATTATTATTATACATGATAAGATTGCATGATGCATCCGCGGAAGTTAGAACAACGACACCAAACTTCAACACTGCAGACACGAAACCTAAATTGCAACAACTCCGCTAATTTTCAAGTGCCTTAACACATTGACTGCGGCCAACATCGTGTATTATTCCTCTACAAGGCGCAGCCTGCACTCGCCATGTGCGTTCTTGCCACGCGGCCGTACTAAGTACTACTAACCCATGCAAGAAAAATATGAATCCGTCAGCCTGTTTTATTTCTGTAGATAAAATAATCAAATTATACAAAATAAAAACAAAATAATAATTTACCTCTTCGCTGAAACGGAACTACAAATAAGAACTGTAAAGTGACGTAATAACGACGAGAAAAAACGACGAGAAAATGAGGAGACAAAATGTGACGTCACGAGAAGCAACTAATATTAAAGGCTGCTCATACGTACGGAATACGAACGTACCGTACGCGTACGCTATTATTTTTAGTAAATTACGTACCGTACGCGTACGCTATTTTCTGCTGTAACGTACGGTCGAACTTTGAAGATTAGTATACATATTCACAATCTTCACCGCGACGGCGATAAAGAAGGCCGCAATGTTCAGGATTCAAACCCTAGTGTCAAGTGATATCGGCTTAGGAAAGGCTGTCCAGTTGTCAACTTTTGCTGATGTTGCGTTTGCAAAGGTATAGCTAGCCTTCAGGCTTAGGATAGCCATACTCCTCCGCTCGAAGAATGTCTTTGTAAGTAGCACCTAAAGAATTACATCGCCTAACGGAAGACAGAACAAGTAGGTAGAGACGTGAATTGTGAGTAGATGAGGGTGTCCTGTATACGCGTTAACCTGGCGAAGATGTTAGTGAGCTTGAGTGTCATGTGGGCGGGGCTTTTGGAAGATGCGATAAACCACAGAATTATAAATATCAAATCAAAATCAAAAGTTGTTTATTCTGAGAGATCAACCATAAATGAAATCAAAATAGAAACGGGGGATAAATAAACATATAAACTGGCAAATAAGATCAATCAATCAATCAATATTCGTTTATTAACTTTATTTGCAATATCAGAATGACACAGACGCACTTCTGCTAACAAGTAGGCTAAAGAGTAGCATAGTATCAACAGCGCACCTTGAACATAACTGGCGGATCTTAAAAATGGGTTAGCCGGACTATAGACTGATGCAATAGACCCTAATGAAGTATGGCAGACTATTAATTTTCGATGTGTTAGGCTACGTTCGAAGAAGCTTTCTCTGGTAGCCTATAGCTGCGCCCTCTGTGACTCTGTCACTGCACCCACCCACCATGCACTGTCTTCCATTCATCTCGTCGCACAATTACTTGATCCTCGTCAATCTCAAGGCGTCCCCAGTCCGTCCCCCACCCTCGGGCACCCTCCTGCTACCTTTGTCCCTTCTCATCCATCTCCGGGCGGCAACCGGAAGAACTCCGACCTTCCCTTTTACCTATTTAGCAACACCGTCATTCCAACCAACCAACCATCGTCCATCCATCCACCTGAACACCGGTTCTCGCATTCGTCTTCCTTTGATGATCCATACAGGGAAGGCAACGACCCCCTCCCCTTCCTCCTTTCCTCCCCAACTGAACCCGGCGGAGGCGCCCTTTATAAGACACACAGTGGCGCCCCCGTCTTAATTAGCGACGATGGTCGGAGTTGGTCAAAGAAGACGGCGCTACATCATCAGCGCCCTCGGCCAACAGACCGACCACAGACACCGACAACACGTCCACCGACGACAACATGGCCGACGACAACGACAACGCACAGACGACAAAGATCCAGGACCACACCACGTCGGTCTGTCTGTGTGTCTGTCTGTCTGTGTTCGTCTGTGTGTTTGTCTGTCTGTGTGTCTGTGTTCGTCTGTGTGTCTGTGTATCTGTGTTCGTCTGTGTTCGTCTGTGTGTCTGTGTTCGTCTGTGTGTCTGTGTGTCTGTGTGTCGGTGTTCGTCTGTGTTCGTCTGTGTTCGTCTGTGTGTGCGCCTCTGTGTGTGCCTGTGTGTGTGCCTTTGTATGCTTGTTTGTTGTTGGTGCATGTGTGTTATTACGTGTCTGGCTGCGTCTGTACGTGTATCTTTGCGTCTGTGTAACTGTGTATGTCTGCTTGTATCAGTGTGTATCTGAGTACGTCTCTGTGTGTACGTGTGCGTCTGCTTGTGTCTCTGTGAGTGTCATTGGTCGCCGCAGAAGATAATTAACATGGCGACTGGACAAACGAAAGAAATTAAAATCGATTTCTTTGCCTTAACACTCTGACGAAAGTCTCGCCGCTTAATCATCGACGGACAACGAGGCCGTGTGTATGTGTGTGTATGTGTATGTGTGTGTGTATGTGTATGTGTGTGTGTGTATGTGTGTGTGTGTGTGTGTGTGTGTGTGTGTAGGTGTGTGTATGTGAGTGTAGGTGTGTGCGTGCGTGTGTAGGTGTGTATGTGTGTTTGTGTGTGTATGTGTATGTGTGTATATGTGTATGCGTGCGTATGTGTGCATGTGAGTGTGTGTTGGTGTGTTTGCGTGTGAGTATGCGCGCGTGTGTATGTATATATGTGTGTGTGTATATATGTGTGTATGTGTGTGTATGTGTGTGTATGTGTGTGTGGGGGGTTGTAAGGGGGTGTACGTGTGTTGTGGTCGGTCCGTCTAATTACCTGTCACGAGTAATCGGGCGTCACAGGTGAGAGGGATTTGCGGTCGCGCAGGCAG
>JACEVL010000372.1:112500-310000 GCA_020284085.1 Aporrectodea caliginosa
TCTATCTCAACGGATTCCTGAAGGACAAGGAACCATGAGACCGGTTCCCACCACACGTATCCGCACACTAGAACTCCCCACGAATACGTACTACCCTGCTAACATGCCAAAATAGGGCCCATGTTTCAATATGAGATTCGTATAGAACACACGTAAGTATCATCTAATGCCGATGGAAATGCTGGTAGGGTACGAATCTGTATTAGGCCTACTATAAATATACGATTGTACAAGTACGTAGTACGGTACGTATCCGTCTATTCATCCCATGTCGACACGACTACGTATACACAAAAAATAATACAGATATGTTATGTTTATCAACACCGATAATTATGTTGATACGCAATACACGCACTTGTAGTTAGGTGTGACGTCACTTCCGTCATGGTGCCATAGCAACGTTGTAAGGTCTAAATTTTGAGGCGCCGTTAAGTTTCAGAACCAGATTTGCTAGTTTCAGATCATTGTGTCACAGATGCTTCAGATGAAGATCCCTGACCATACAACCACAGGATGACGCATCATTCAATTCCAGTGTATGGTTGGTGGAGGTCGTTGCTGCTGGCATATAATTTACCAAATTATCTTGTCCACATAAACTATTTCATCACCACGTAGTATAGGCCTAGTTGTGCATGGCCAAAGTTTTGTTAAATTCTGACCCTAACAACCTAGAATTTAAATTGATAATAGCAGTCATTCCAACAGGAAGTTCTTAGGCTGTACTTTAAGCAATAGGCACATGTGCGTTCCTCGCAAAATGTAATGACAACTCTACCGGAAATGAATGTGTGCAGTAAAACTGCATAGGTACTATTGTGTCTATAGAGTTAAATGAGAATCCCAGTGATATATGAAATATGATAAATGTTCCAACGCTATGAAATAAAACGATGCATCAGAATGGTTGTAGAACACTCATAGAAAATACTTTGCTGGGTTAACGTTTTCAAAATTATTCATTTATTATAATGCTATAGAGTTACAACACATGCTGTCATCAGTTGCATGATTAATAACGTTAATCATTTGAAATATTGAATTGTATTAAATTTACTATGAATATGATGACTAGGTCTCTGAAAATGTTAAGTTGATCCCGTCTCATCTGGCTATTCTGGCTATTTAGATGTGACGGCTAGTTGGTAGAGTTAGTAGCTTTCTTTCAGTTTTAAAACAATACTCCTTTCTTAGTTATATAGTTTAATTGAACTTCATGTCATAAAGCCCAATAAAAATATTGATAATAATCGCAGCAGAAGCAATAATAGGAAAATAAAAATACAAACTGAGAAACTACGAAACGAATATTATAGGTTAATTGTTTTGATAATTTTTTGCCCGGTGGAACATAAGATCCTCAGGGACTTAAATATTACCCAAGAATGGATAAAACATCTGGAGCGGCCCTTATTATTCGAAATCCGTTGAAACGCTGAAACGTCGGATCGTCAGAGCCAAGAGCTGAAACAGATAGGAAGTTTAAAATTTAAAATTCATAAGTGTTTATTAATTTTTTAACTTAATACATTAATAGTTCTGTTTCCGCATTCACCAATTTCATAATGGCCTATAGCTCCTTCGTCATTACTGTGATCAATTTCGTTGAAAAGTGTCGCAAATACATCGTTATCTTAAATGCATCAATTCTAATTACATTTTCTTTCACTGTACCGATATAAACTCTGTTTATTGTCAACACCGTCATCGCGCACAATGAATGACACTAAAGTCAATATATTATGCGGTATGTGGTGTCTATGAATAATTGAATAGCCTGTTGTTTGAGGCTGATTATTATGAGTGTTGAAACAACAGCAGCATAGGCAGCAGCTAAACAGCGTGGCGAGATAATGTTGCTCATCTAGTTGATGACGATGTACTTGCGACACTATCAGCGCTCGTGAATAAGCTGGTGCCCTGCGCTTGGTTTTCGAATAGCGCTTTAGAAGCTTGGAGATTACGATTACGATACGTTCAATTTTCGCAGAATTTCACGAGTGTACATATTTAGTATTGAGGCCAAAAACGAGTATTGAGCAAATGCTGCTGATGCTGTAAATAACTGCATCCCAAATATATCTCAAAATAAATAGTTGCAATACGATGCAACACTTTCGAAACACCACGAGGCATATAGAGAGTGAGACGCAGATAGTCGTTGGTTGTTATATTAAAACTGTTGTAGTGTGTATTTAGTACGTACGTGTCTAGAAAGGCAATATTTGTAAGTGCAGTGCGCCTGACAACTATCAATACTGTTATGTAGATTGTAGTAGTTGGTATATAACCAGCAAAATGTTCTATTATTAGTTTGTGTTTGTGTGTACATCACGTGTCTTTCATTTTGGATCCAGGGTTTGCTGTTTTCACATATAGAATTTAAATGATCGTACATCACAGTTTGGCCATGAATTAATTTTAAAACACGTAAACAGTTTTTGACTGCTTAGCAATAACAGAAATGCAGTGCAGGGGCGAAATATGTCTTGTTGCAACTAATAGGTGATTTCTGTACTAAGTTAATCCGGGTTTTTTCAGTGACTCGCAAGCGAGTTTCCTTGTTGATCTTTAAACTGACGCCTATTGACTGTCGAGGGCAAAGTTTCAGGTTTTCAGTTGCAACACTGTAGTAGGCTAACTCAGACCCTGCAGTTTGTAAGCTATCTTATGCTAGAAGTCAACCTGTTGCTGGAAATTTCTTTTTCAACTTAATATGTCCTGCCTTACCGAGCTCAATATGGGGTTTGCGGCTTGCAGGAGAGTCACTGAGATTATCGAGGGCCAGATTCACATTTGTTGTAACTCTTCACCGTGGCTGTTTTTCTCGTCTGTCGTTCTTGCACCGATCTAAGGTGCTTCAGTCACCCGTTTGCTGAGATTCATAGTGTATCTTTATTGCTTTCCTATAATAATATAGCTTTCTTTGCCCTTCATTAATATCTTATGTTACAGTGATATTCAACCAAACGCTGAACTGTCTGGCGTGAAGAAACAATTCTTGGCCATTATCAGAAACCTTGCTCATGCACATCCTTGTTTTCTTTCATGGAATTAAATGGAATCCTGAAACCACCTTTTGAACGCAACCTTAAAATTCTGCCATTCAAGCAAGGCCTCCTATCGGTTTACCTAGCATCGACAATTGATTGATTGATTAAGTGCACACGTATAACAATGGCGCAAATGATGTTCTTATAACTATAATAGATTAGAATATTGATTTGAAATTGTGACTTTATAGTTGGATGAAGTTGTGTTCATGATGCCGTCGGAGTACGTAGAATTTGAGATTAGGATAAAGGCTGTCACAAAACCAGAGTATGTACACAGTAAAACTGTTCATTGTTTGTGACTATTCATTCTGTGCTAGTATTGTCTTGATGATGCATGAATAATTATTGCTATTATTTGCAATATCTTCTTTCGTGTTGTTTCATTTTCCTCCATCAGTTTTATTTTCCGTCTTATTGAATTTCTCACCTGGCTTGTTCATACAGCAGGTACCGTACTCTTATAATTGCTCACCTCCTTCCGTATTCATCAAAAGTCAGCTGAGCTGAAGCGAACAACGATGAACGTTTTTGCTGAAGTTTCAACTTGAGCATTTTCGATTAGACTGAACCTACAAAATTATTCACGCCTCGGTGTCAGCACACTTTTCCGAAGAGTTCACCTATAGACACAATTGTCCGCTAATTAAATGATTGTCTGCTAATGGCAACATTGTAGTGGGCTAATGAATTGCAAATGTGGACGTTTCTCTATAGCGACCGTCCACCCTGCTTACTTTTTGATGAAGTGATCGGGTGAGATCCTTCACCACCTCTGCCCGTTTAAATGTATTCCAAGCCATTTAAGGACCCCGTGTACGCGGACCGTGCTAGCCAGAGAATCGCATATCTGAATAAGCCACCATGGGTATGCGAACCGGGATGCACGCATCGACGCGCATGGGACGTGCTCTCCTACCAATGTAGCTATAACCGGATCAGTCAGTTCTCAGACGTAAACTGAGCAGTGTCAATAAAATAGCACTAAATGCTGCCTTCAACATGAAAGACAATTTTCATTATTGGTCATAAAATGCGAAATACTAATTCCTAGCAACAGGGTGGAGTGATTGCTCTCTATACAAACAGACAACTTAAGCATGAACAATCGTAGCAGTGCTCGTTTTATCCACGCAATTACATTTGCGACTGCATGAATTGCCGTGTTAGACTATGATACACAGCCTAACTGTCAATCAATCAATCAATGAAACTTGATATAGCGTCCCTTCAAGATATCTACTCAGAGGCGCTCCCGGCCCAACCAACTGTGTTATTAACAGATTATTTATAACGACCAGGCTTATTGAATTTCTTAGAGCCGGTGAGAAAGAATAATCCACTGGCCATGTAAAGTGCAATAACAATGACGTAATGGTAGACTGGGTCATATTCTAGATATGGTCAGAAGCAGAAGTTCCAGGGTCTGCGTTGGCTAGACTTTTCCTCGCAGGCTGATCTCTGCCTTTGAGTTGATGCAGATTATAACGTGGCCTAGAATGGCGACCAGGTTTTATCAGATAACTTAGAAGGGATACTAACGGAGCGAGGTAGCAACTGAAAGAAGCTGATGCGGAGATCGGAGACGATGGCATCCAGGTATAAATCAAATTGCCATGTTTTGACAGCGATCGGCTTGGGTCGTTCCCAACCGTGGGATAGCCTTTCATATCAACCATCAACACTCCCAGTTTTCGCCTGTTCTACGTCATGCTCACTGTCGGCGACCCACTTGGGTTGAGTTCCTCTGAAGCCAAGACTGCGATGGGGAGCTGCGATGGGTGCCAACTGTCAGCGGGTGGGAAACCAAGAGTTTACGGTATACCGTAAATCATCTGGATTCCAGCAGCTGCGCGGGATCAGAGCGATGAGCTCATCCGGCTCATATTATAGGCCATTCTCCAGGCTCACACCGTCCATGGTCAAATACAAGGTATTGCGCAACTATGATAATTATAGAGCGCAATGGGAGGGAACAAGAGCTCAAATTTGTGAGCAGCACAGCCATTTTGTGGCTGCGAGATAAACAGTCGTTGCGCCTGTGCGTAGAAAACCAAGACCCAGAACTTAGGACCCTGGATCAGTGGCGTCTAACCCCCCCCCCGCCCACCTGGATAGCGAGAGCAACCCCCCACTCAGGCCGACTTATATTATCAGACATCAACAACTCCTCTGTTTTGTCCAAAACGTACGTTAAACTCCCCCCACTTTTGAAGTTCGATGAAGATCGTTCTCCAAACCCCATCATTGGTAGACGCCACTGCCCTGGAATCTATTTCAACGGAGCGGCTAGTCATCGAAATATCATTCACACTGCAATATAGCACTTCTTGGGGACTACTTTGCATAATGGCGCACAATAAATGAACGATTACCGCAACTGAACGTTCATTTACATTACAATTCCAGTCATCTTGCGCATTAGCCCATTAAACTTAACAATAACGTCTTCGCTACTTCGTTATTTTGTTATGCGTGTTATACAATACAATACAATACAACTGTATTTGATATTGTCGAAAGTTACCAAGTTCAGAAGTGCACACACATTCATGCGACAGAATCTTGCTGAACAACTGTGCTTGGAAGACATGCTCAAGGTCTTCACACTGTGACCGCCTGAATGGAGGCTCGAACCCGAACTCTCCGCGTTACGAGCCGCGCGTTGTAAACATTAGGTCGCTGAGTCTCATATTATGCTTGCATACTGCCTTTCGCAACCATATACTGTATATAACAGGCGTACAGCAGGACAATAACCATAATATGGTTACAAAAGGCGACAAGATATTACAAACAGATTGAATATCAATCAAATCAAATCACTTTATTGGAACCCAAAGGCAAATCCACAATATAACACAAAAAGTAGCAAAAGGAACAAAATCGAGAAACCTATAAAGGGATGTTAGTCCCGCTAAACTAGGGCAACCGTAAGCCTACCTTTATATTCTAAAACCTAAAGAAGATAATATGAGCGCAATCTTTTTAAACAAGAGTAAATTATTCGACGTAGGCCAAATTAATTTCGGAAGGGATGAGTTCCATTCCTATGTTTCCTGAGACTTGACTTTATGGAGACGAATATTAGAGTGAACCTTATTGCTCTATGTAGGCTGCGAATGCATGAAAATGAGGTCCATAAAACGCGCTATATATGTTACAGGCAATGTGTAAAATCAGGGATTTTGTAAAATGCCTGAAATTTTTAGGCAATTTGTAAAATCCCCAATTCACTCGGGCACTTTACAAAATCCCTGAAAAAACCAGGGATTTTGTAAATTCCCTGAAATCTGATGATGAAAATTTGACAGATTGCCTGAAAGTGACGAAAATTATCGAAGTTTTACAAACTACCTGAAAAAACCAGGATTTTGTAAAATCCCTTAAATCTGATGATTACAGGCAATGTGTAAAATCAGGGATTTTGTGAAATGTCTAGGCAATTTGTAAAATCCCCAATTCACTCAGGCACTTTATAGAATCCCGGGATATAAAAACCAGGGATTTGGCTGCGTGTCCGACATGTCCGCCGGCTATTTTTCAAGTCATGTGGTCACTGGTCGGGGACGTGACTTGTTTGTTCCCTTCCCCTTAGGAGCCTAAATAGAGCTTTGAGTTGTCGCGGCGGATTGTCAATTAATAAGAATAAATAAATAAAATTAATTAAATAAATAAATAAATATAATTAAATTTATTTATTTAATCAATTAATTTATTAATTAAATTTAATTAATTAAATAATTAGTTAACAAATTTTATTTATTTAATCAATTAATTTTATTAATTAAATTTAATAAATAAATAAATAAAACAAACAGATAAAATAAAATAAATAGGTAAAAAATAAATTTAATTATTTAATTAATTAAATTTATTTATGCAATCAATAAATTAATTACTTAAATTTAATTAATTGATTAAATAAAAAATAAAATTAAATAAATAATTATATGAATAAATAAATTTAATTATTTAAATAATTTAATTAGTTAGATAATTAATAATTTAATTAATTAATTATTAATTTTTATTTTTATTTATTTTAATTTTATTTATTATTGTTTCTATTTATATATTAAATTTATTTAATTAATTAATTGAATAAATAAATAAATTTAGTTAATTAGATAATTAAATTGATTGATTTATTGATTTATTTTTTATTTTTAAAATTTTATTTATTTTTTTATTTTTTTATTTTATTCAATTAATTAATTAATTTAATTAATTTTTAAATTAATTAAATTTAATAAATTAATTAATTGATTAATTAAAAAATAAATAAATAAATAAAATAAATAATTATATGAATAAATAAATTTAATTATTTAAATCATTTAATTAATTAGATAATTAATAATTTAGTTAATTAATTATTGATTTTTATTTATTTATTTTTTAATTTTTTTATATATTAAATTTAATTAATAAATTAATTGATTAAATAAATAAATTTAATTATATTTATTTATTTATTTAATTAATTTTATTTATTTATTCTTATTAATTGACAATCCGCCGCGACAACTCAAAGCTCTATTTAGGCTCCTAAGGGGAAGGGAACAAACAAGTCACGTCCCCGACCAGTGACCACATGACTTGAAAAATAGCCGGCGGACATGTCGGACACGCAGCCAAATCCCTGGTTTTTTATATCCCGGGATTCTATAAAGTGCCTGAGTGAATTGGGGATTTTACAAATTGCCTAGACATTTCACAAAATCCCTGATTTTACACATTGCCTGTAATCATCAGATTTAAGGGATTTTACAAAATCCCTGGTTTTTTCAGGTAGTTTGTAAAACTTCGATAATTTTCGTCACTTTCAGGCAATCTGTCAAATTTTCATCATCAGATTTCAGGGAATTTACAAAATCCCTGGTTTTTTCAGGGATTTTGTAAAGTGCCCGAGTGAATTGGGGATTTTACAAATTGCCTAAAAATTTCAGGCATTTTACAAAATCCCTGATTTTACACATTGCCTGTAACATATATAAGTTTTCAGATGCATTTATACACACGTAAATACATTCGTCAGACATTGCATACGGGCAACCAACTGATCTCAAGAAACAGGACCTCAGCTATAGCATTTGAAGATGCTTAAGCAAAATCAATTGAAACATTATCTAAGCACATCGCCTAACATGAACATAATAATTCTGTAATTCTGTAATGTTGTAGATTTACTATAGATTAAGCACACATAGCCTACACGTATAGCTGGATGGACGGACGGACGGATGTACGAATGAATGGATGGATATACGAATGAATGGATGGATATACGAATGAATGGATGGATATACGAATGAATGGACGGATGTACGAATGAATGGATGGATATACGAGTGAATGGATGGATATACGAATGAATGGATGGATATACGAATGAATGGACGGATGTACGAATGAATGGATGGATATACGAATGAATGGATGGATATACGAATGAATGGATGGCTATACGAATGAATGGATGGATATACGAATGAATGGATGGATATACGAATGAATGGACGGATGTACGAATGAATGGATGGATATACGACTGAATGGATGGATATACGAATGAATGGATGGATATACGAATGAATGGATGGATATACGAATGAATGGACGGATGTACGAATGAATGGATGGATATACGAATGAATGGATGGATATACGAATGAATGGATGGCTATACGAATGAATGGATGGATATACGAATGAATGGATGGATATACGAATGAATGGACGGATGTACGAATGAATGGATGGATATACGACTGAATGGATGGATATACGAGTGAATGGATGGATATACGAATGAATGGATGGATATACGAATGAATGGACGGATGTACGAATGAATGGATGGATATACGAATGAATGGATGGATATACGAATGAATGGATGGATATACGAATGAATGGACGGATGTACGAATGAATGGATGGATATACGAGTGAATGGATGGATATACGAATGAATGGATGGATATACGAATGAATGGACGGATGTACGAATGAATGGACGGATGTACGAATGAATGGATGGATATACGAGTGAATGGATGGCTATACGAATGAATGGATGGATATACGAATGAATGGATGGATATACGAATGAATGGACGGATGTACGAATGAATGGGTGGATATACGACTGAATGGATGGATATACGAATGAATGGATGGATATACGAATGAATGGATGGATATACGAACGAATGGATGGATATACGAATGAATGGATGGATATACGAATGAATGGATGGATATACGAATGAATGGATGGATATACGAATGAATGGACGGATGTACGAATGAATGGATGAATGTTCCAATGAATGGATGGATATACGAATGAATGGATGGATATACGAATGAATGGACGGATGTACGAATGAATGGATGGATATACGAATGAATGGATGGATATACGAATGAATGGATGGATATACGAATGAATGGACGGATGTACGAATGAATGGATGAATGTTCCAATGAATGGATGGATATACGAATGAATGGATGGATATACGAATGAATGGACGGATGTACGAATGAATGGATGGATGTACGAATGAATGGATGGATGTACGAATGAATGGATGGATGTTCCAATGAATGGATGGATGTACGAATGAATGGATGGATGTTCCAATGAATGGATGGATGTACGAATGAATGGACGAACGGCTGTTTAAATGAACGGATGAGTGTACGGACAGACAGATGCATGACGGATGGACTCATCGAGATTTTATATGGCCGAGATGCACATAGAGCCATCAATTTGCTCGTCTTCGCTAGGTGGCGCTGGTTACCCGTCGATTTCTACCGCAGACAGCCTGTGGCGCCAATGTAACACTAGATGGCCAACAGCGTTGCCTTATAAGAGGATTCGATAAAGTGCGAGGGCGGACGGAGGAGGAAGGTAACGGAGGTGGTGCCGACAAACATGCTTCAGAGGATGACGACTCAGCTTCAGATGGTCAAAGAGGAAGAGAGGAGGAGGAGGAGGAGGAGAGAGGAGGAGGAGGAAGAGGAGGAAGAGGAGGAGGAGGAGAAGAAGAAGAAGAAGAGGAGAAGGAGCAAAAGGAGGAGGAGGAGCAGGAGCAGGAGCAGGAGAAGGAGGAGGGAATGAGAACAATCCAATGATGCCCAGCTTACGCAACGCCGGAAATATGGCTAGTGCTGCTTTCAAAACTTTAGATTACAGGCGTCATACTCAAATTCTCTTCCACAACACACTTTCGCAAAGATTCTTTGCTCCTCTCCTGCATTTAATGTAATGTTGATCTCCGAAGCTCTGAGCGCCACTCAAAAGCCACGTCTGGGAGCCCAGCTTATTCGCCGGCGCTCCCCTCTGCATGACGCCGTGATGTCAGAATGTTAGCATTTGGGCGAATTATGAAAAGGTCGTTTTGAAAGTAGAACTAGAAGCGCATAGAAAGCCTATACTTACATGTAGGCTATACTTCTGCTGTTACACAGGTTTGGCGTCGGAGTTACTTTCGGATTTACCTGCAGATTTAAGTGACGACCGTTTATCAGGCCTCTGTATGATGAGTGTACATTCAAAAAGATTTCTGAAAACAAAGACGTATTCGTAGACATTCTATTCTATTCTATTTACGGATTTCTAAAGCGCCTTCACGGTACGACCTAATCAGAGCGTTCCCAGTGTGAAAAGCCCCGCGCGGAAAGAAAAGTCTTAAGAGTAGGGGCAGAAACAGAAGAATCCCCAGTTAAGGTCATCGAGCGAGACTTAGAAGGAAGATCGTTCTAGAGCAAAGGGCCAATAGACGCATAAGCGGGGTATTGGGCAGTAGCAGTCCGAGTCCGAGGCACCAAGAGGTCATGTCGGTCTAAGGAGGCAGCCGAAGAGGACGACGGATAAGATCACAAAGATAGCGTGGAGCCTGGCCCATAAACGCTCTGGAAATAAGGAAAAGAATCATATGAATCCTTAGGTTCATTGCTTTTCATATGCAATGAACCTAAGGAACTAAATCCACCTATTTTTATTCTACCAATCGACCAGTTTAATCGATCCTTTAATTAGTCCATCAGTCAGATCGATTCAGATCTTCAATAGATCCTCTAGTCTTCCGTCCGTCCGTCCGTCCGTATGTCCATCGGTCTATCTATTGAAACCATCCATTGATAGATCGATCTACCCAAAAACCACCCATCCAATCACCAAAATAAAAAATTCCTCCACTCACTAATCAATCAATCCATCCGTCAATCCATGTGTCCTTCCTTCCGTCCATCCGTCCATCGTACACCGTTTTATTCACATTAATATACGACTGATCTGTTATGCAACTTCGACGAACTCAATGGACTGAAAATTCTCCGTCTCGGCGCCGATGATAACAGGTGGATGCCACGAGTTTATAAGCAAACGACGCCAGATACTTCTGCTGCTTCTCCTTCCATCTCTAGAGCACTATCCATCACAACAAGTACCAAGTGTATTTACAGATCAACCCATGCTCCGTATACAACGAACGTGTCTATAGGTCGTTGTCTGTTTCCCTAAAAAGTTCTAACGTCTTCAGAAGCCTCTGGTTGCTCCGGAAAATGGTCGCAGCAATTTACACGAAAAGTATATCAAATTAAACGAATATTATACTCTCAAATTTTCTTATCTACAAATACAATACCCAGTTCAATTACGTCTAATAAAACTGTTAATCATAATAATTACTAGAGCCTGTAATTCTGTAAATTCTAAAGTAGCGTTTCGTTATGTAAGAATAATTAATTATATGCAGATAAATTATTATTAATATGCTCTAATTATGTGCATTTCTGGCTGTTTATTACAGTGACATTTAGTTATGCGTAATAAACACTCTGGACTGATAAAGTTGAATATTCTAAGCACACAGGCTACAATAGACTATACGACTTTCGATGGTCAACAATAATTTGCGTAAGCTTACAGTAGATCTTAATGTTCCCATACGGGGCCGTCCATAAATGACGTCACGCAATTTTGGCCGATTTTTAACCCCCCCCTCCCACCTCGTCACACTTCGTCACAAAAAGTAACACCCCCCTCTGAAAATGACGTCACAAAGCTCTGACCCCCCCCCCAAAACAAAATTTCCATGGCGAAGCAAAATGCTCCTTCATGGAACAAATAGGGAAAGCATGAATATTTTAAAATCTAACGGTGACCAAATATTGAAATAATTAGAAAATTATTAATAATGGTGCCCGTATACATTAAAATAATTAAAAAAATAATTAAAATTTAATCCTCAAAATTAGTGCTGTCATTAATAAAATTAAATTGTTGCTAATTGTTAAATTTAATAACATAGACCTGGTGTGACGTCACACTTCTCAGACCCCCACCCCCATGTCACACATCGTCACAAATTTCCGACCCCCCTCCCCCAGGTGCGTGACGTCATTTATGGACGGCCCCTACGGCAGCATACATGGTGCTTTACTCTAGCATATATTATGGTGATTTACAGTGTGGTGCTTTACGGTATCCTCGGTGGTGCGTTGCTACAGCCTGTATGTTGGCTTACAGTAGCCTATAATGATAACCTATCTTAGAGTGGCCCATTTGATCCTTTACAGTAGCCTATGTGGCATCTTGGAGCAGGCTTTATGGAGCTTTGGAATAATTGTATATGTAAGCTGACATTTACAAAGCGCCACTTCAAGGAAAAAGTCATCAGTGGCGTTCCCGACCAGAACCAGTAGAATTACTGTCGAATAATACAGACTTCATGTGCTTGCGAAACTTTGCAAGGAACAAACTGAGGAGCTCGAGCCGCAGCCCTCTAGAAAGCTGATTCCAGCTGGCGGGTCCATCAAGGGCAAAGCTTCTGTAGGCCTACTGAGCTGTAGCAGACTAGTAGTACGCGTACGAGAGACAGTCAAGAGTCCATGGGCAGCCGACCGAAGATGCCAGACACGGGACCGAGTAGAGTGAAATGCAGAAATCCCTAATGTATGATGGAGCAGAGCCAACCAACAAGACAATTGCGCATAAGGGTCAGGATCTTAAACTGAATATGCTGCTGGATGGGGAGCCAGTGCAGAGTGTCCTGCATATAGGAAGCTACATGGCCAAACCTGGGGAAACCTCCAGTAAGACGGGCAGCGGCATTAAGAACAGACTGAAGCTTCGAAATATCAGCTAGTGAAAGTCAGCAAAGATGGCGTTACCAAAGTTCACCCTAGCCCAGATAAGGGCTCGAATTAAAGCAATGACAGCATGAAAGGAGAGGCAGCGGCGGATAGAACGGAGCTAGCGGAGGTGGTAAACCATGAGCGGCAGAGTATAGCCTAAATTGTATGGTATCTTACAGCAGCATATAACATTATGGTGGTTTAGAGTAGCCTATGTGGTATCTTTATGTAGCCTATAAAGTGTCTTACAGTAGCCTACATAGTATCCTAGAGTTGTCTATATCCTGAGTGGCCGAGTGGGTTGGTAGCCCGCTCGCCACGCCGGCGGCCCGGGTTCGATTCCGGGTCGGTCGGTTTATCAGAGATTAATTTCTCGGATCTTTACTGCGGGTTGCTCGGTCGCAATATAAACGTGGAGTACAATACAATACAATACAACACAACACAATACAACTGGGGCGCGGTGGTATAGGGGTATGTTCGGTGCCTTGCAGCTGGAGGGTTGCGGGTTTGAATCCACCTCAAAAAAGCCGCCGCGTAGGGACCCTTGGCAAGTCCTTCACTCGCAATTGCTCATGCGCTTCGGCGTGAAACTCCGATTCAGCGTCCGCGCAGTAGTCGGGAGCGCCTCTGAATGGGCAATCTGGTAGGGGCGCTATAACAAGTGTTCAAATACAATACAATACAATACAATATCATATGGTTGCATATTGTGACTCCTTTATCCCTTACACGTCGTATGTATTTTACTCTTTAGCGCGTTACAAACTCGTGTATCAAACCACGCCATGTTCCCATGATGCGATGGTAAGCAAGGTGCCCATAGGTTTCAGCATATTTACTCTCTTGCAATTAAGGTCTGCTTTTTTCAAACAACACTGCATGGGATGGCTAGACAACTAACGTGCCAGATAAGGGCATGCAATAAAGCATGCAACCTACCGCCATGCTGTTTGTAGAACTTTAACTGTAATCTTAACAGAAAACAGTGTCTGTAATCTGTATCCCAGACCACGGTGCTGTAACACTGCTGTTACTACAGACACTGCATTTGCACAAATCTCCTGGCCACACTAATAAGTTAGTGATATCGGTGGAGAATTCGGCACACTCCGCTGCATGGGATCCGGGCTCTTCAATGGAAGATCGGAATTCGCGTCTGGAAAGATGACGTATTGCAGTAATCACTCTCCTTTCGCGCCTGCCGACGGAGATGGAGAATGTCGGGAGGAGGAGGATGCAGGGAATGGATGCTTGCAACAGCAGCAGCATCAGCAGCAGCAGCAGCCTTCGTATCGCAAGTAAACAAGTGCTTGTTGGCGCAAAGACTGGGAAAAGCACCCAACAGAAGATGCTCAGCAAGCGACCCATCTTCAATCAGTGATCCGTCAGAAGACTCAATTTCGTTTTTAAATTTTTATATAAAGAAATGCAAACTTCTGATGATAAAACGCATTTAATACAGAGTGCTGATTCCAGTTTCATAGTTGGATCATCCACATGGAATGGCTTCCATCTCCAGCCTATCTGCATGTCCTGTTAGCTAGAGAGACGGAAAACATACATCTATCACCAACACTTGTAAACCGTTCTTTTTTCGCACGGGCTGCGCTAGGAACGCGTCTTGGCGTATATCTTTAAGGGGCGCTATATAAATACTCTGATTGAATGAATGGTTGCGCCAAGAGCATAATATAGTGCGTGCCTAAGTGTTTAGATGGATCAGGGTGGACTTTTCCTAGAGCTAGAGGCTGATGTATCAGGTTCTGGATTGCTGCCGGGTATACGGGATACGTTAGTGGATGGCGTAAATGTTGGCATTATAGTGATAGGGCTAAGTAGGTCATGGGTCAAATTTTATGACTATGGGGTAATAGTAAGGCTAGTGTCAGTGTTACGGTAGAGAAAGTCTGTCAGACCATTGCCATGTCTTCCCATTTCATTCAACTGCATGCACTTGTAAATAATCATAAAATCACTCTGTCTAAAAGTTGATTTTTAATTGTGGATAATTTATATAACGGATTAAAAAAGGTATATGGCGTGCCTTAAAAATAGGCAGTATTAGAACAAGAAGAAGAAGAAGAGAAGAGAAGAAGAAGAAGAAGAAGAAGAAGAAGAAGAAGAAGAAGAAGAAGAAGATGATGATGATGAAGAAGAAGAAGAAGAAGAAGAAGAAGAAGAAGAAGAAGAAGAAGAAGAGGAAGAGGAAGTGGAGGAAGAAGAATGATGGCAGCTCCTGGTAAGAGGATCCAGGTGTGGCTAATCCTGCAATGGTGGCATTTGATTTACGTTAGTGCCATCGAGTTCCTTCCCAAGGTCTGTTTTTGACGAAAGTTGCCACCAGCAATTGCAAAGTTAGAAATGAGTATGAAGTAAATACTGACAAAGAAAATAAGAAAGAAAGTGAAAAAAGATCAGCTGAAAAGTCGTCTAAAATAATAAGCTTATTAATATCTGACACCTATAGTAATAATAACATTGCTAATTATCTATATCTGACACCTAAGGGATTGTAGATACCTCGGGTTAAAAAATGTAAACAAGAAATAATAATAATGCATTTTCTCTTGTTTAGAGTAGTTTCTACACCTCTGGATTTCCATCCTTTGTGTAAAATAGAAACAATAGCTATCTGTCCTATTTGGCACAACCGAACTTCAGCCTTGCATCCTACAACTAGACTCGGCTGAGACACCATACGAACTCATGATTTCAGCCCTGAAGGCGTGAATGGCCCTACAGATGGAAAGCCACGAACAAAAGCAGCATTTCGTCGCCATAAGAAGTGGGACCTCCGACGGATGAACAAGGCCTGGAGAGGATTGCTTGTGTCCGTTAGCGATCCATGCGATCGCTCTCGCCTATTTGTCCCAAGAGCACCTCATTCTTGAGTACCACATTCTGGCCATTGGTCCATCTGTAACCGCTCTGGAACTGCGCCTCTTAGACGAGGATGTACAGGCTGCAGTCGGGGTGAGGATGGGCGCAACACACTGCAAACCGCATCATGCCACCACTGAGGTGAAAAAGGATACACGGCCTCGTTTACAGAGAAGGCGACAGGAAACAGCAGCGGTACAATATGTTGAACGACATTTGTCTGGAAAGCGCTGAGCAGAGCAAAAATTCTGGCTCACAGAGAGCCTTCCAGCCACTCAAGGGAAGACGGAAAACGCCCGGATGGCTCGAGGCTCATTCCTTGGTGACGTGGACGGTGCCTGGCATGGGACGTTACAGTATCAAACACGTTCGCCACTTCTTAACCTCAGAGTTGGTGAAACCACCGACCACACAGTCTCGCTAAAAAAGGATGAAGTAGGCCATCTTTCTGGGGGTTGCCTTGGAGACTAGCGGTGCATGGAGCAAGGAAAGTCCGGAGTTCATCGCAGAATTGGGAAGCCGGACGACAGACGCTTCCCATATGCAGGCATCCTGATTTAGATGACTGTTCAACGATAAGACACCATCTGCCTCTTCGGGACTTTACCACCGTGCTCTGAGATAATGAAAATAAGTACTGTTAAATGGCAATAAGTAGGCCTACCTACTGTTAAATGTAGAGGATAATAACAATCCAACTAATAAAAAATGAAATTTAAAAATTATTATAGTAGGCCTAATAATATTAAAAATGATAATTAGATAGTAAAAACAATAGTAGGCCTAGTAGTAATAATAATAGTGATGGAAGACAAATCACGGAAATAATTTGCGTCTAGCGAAGGCAGTGTAAATAAAGACAGGCCTATCGAAAAATGATGATGATTATAATTATAATAATAATAATAAAATAATAATAATAATAATAGTAGTAGTAATAATAATAATAATAATAATAATAATAATAATAATAATAATAATAATAATAATAATAATAATAATGATTGTAATAATGGTGGTGGTAGTAGTAGTAGTAGTAAATTGATTTTAGGAAACAAAAACTTTGGAAGCAAAACTAGGCGATTTGTGATATTGATACGAAGATTGATTAGGTTATCGATATTTGGGCCCTGTAGAAATCTCGAGATTACGATTACAATTCTAGAGGCCTAGTATTTGTTTTCGAAAGAGAAAACCGCGAAATTGGCCTGCGTAGGATAGATGCACCTGTGTCAAGGCATGCATAATAACGTATAGTTGTCCTATTGTTGAAGTCTCGCCTCTTCAAGAAATCGTATACCCTAACCCATCCGTTCCTTAGCCCTTTGAAGCTTTCTCGTCTTCCTGAAACCCGCCTTAGCAGCAGGGACGTAACTAGCGTTGGGCTTGGGGGGCTTAAACCCCCTAAACGAAGCTGAAGCCCCCTAAAATGAGTGAAGCCCCCGGCTCCACTATAGGCTAGGGCTATGTTCAAGGCTTAAAGCCCCCCAAACGAAAATTTCTAGTTACGTCACTGCTTAGCAGCTGCTCTGCCTCCTCTCTGTGGTCTCTCTGGCAACCGGACTCGGACCTCCACTGGACGTCGATCCCTGGACAATACCTCCGATTTGATGCAGGGCTCGTGAATAAGCTGGTGCCCTGCGCTTAGCTTTGAAGTAGCGCTTTAG
This sequence comes from Aporrectodea caliginosa, assembly GCA_020284085.1. Classification (NCBI taxonomy): domain Eukaryota; kingdom Metazoa; phylum Annelida; class Clitellata; order Crassiclitellata; family Lumbricidae; genus Aporrectodea; species Aporrectodea caliginosa. The sequence continues at coordinate 130,265 of JACEVL010000372.1, forward strand.
AAATTTAAGAAATTTGGAATTTACCAGTATACGACTACGTTGTTGTGTTGCATGGAGAATGCTGCTTGGCTGGTATACCATTAATGAGTGGATGAGTAACTTGGTGGAAAGACTGCATGGGTGGCCGATGTATCGTGGAAACATACTAGGAGCCAAAGTGCATGTGCACTAGCTTGTGTGTGTGCGTGTGCGTGTGTGTGTATGTGCGGGAGCGTAGCGGATTGCGTTGGATCGAAGAAATATAGAGGCAACATTTCCATCGGTAATCCATCGGAAATGTTTTCGCCACAACGCAGGCATTGCTATGGCAAATACGGTTTCAAGCTGCTAACCAGCACGTGCCTAACGAACAGCAGTCTAGCACCAAAAAGCTTGTTGGTATCATTGATAGGACTATGACCTACTACGAACCCAACAGTATAGTCCAACTGTTATAATTCCGTATAAGAAAACTAGGCTGCAACTTCGGCAACAGCCTGTATGTTTATTGTTATTGAAGTTGACGATAACACGAGATGTCACAGAAATCATCTACATATGCAAATCTATAGTCTACTTCACGCATGAATATCAACTCAGATATTGCTTTACTTCAACAAACCAAGTGGTAGCTTGGTTTGGTGAAGTAAAGCGATAGACTATATCCAGTCGTGCTTGTATAGTTCGAAAGGTGAACGTCCGTCCGTGTAAAACTAAGACCATCCAATCTGAAAGCGCCCTCAGGCCTTCAATCCTTTAGCTGTCGGTAAATAATTACCAACGCAAGTTAGAAGGTTTAAAGATGTTTTTGATTTCCGCTGGTAGAAATCCCATGGTCGTTCTTGTGCTTTAGTCGAATGATCGTTCGACCAGAGGACGAAATGTTTCCTTGCAGACCTGTAAACAAATGTGTTACTTTTCCATTTTTACCAGTTTACATTTCTTTCACCTGCTAGCGTCGTAGGACAGCTACAGGCTGCAGTAAGTATTATTGTTTATATATCATTTTACTTCTTCACCCGAGCGGTGCTGAGGCTGGAAGATTTTTCGTTGAAGCTTCATCTTCAACGCAGATAGACAACTAGGTTGCCAGTCAAACGACCGACTGACAACCTAGTCAGTCAGTCTCTCGTCCTCTCCCCGCCGATAATAGGACAACCCACCTATCCATCACGGTCATTATAGCTGAACGAAGATTTTTTAACTTAGGCATACATAATATTATGTAGTTTGGAGCACTTCCACCCTATAGGGCAACTATATCGCCCGATTTCGAAGTTTTGCGGTTAGAAGTTATGACGGGAACTACCATTGTAGTACCATAATTATAGTGTAGGCTATAACAATCCAATACGTTAACAATACGTTATCCAGTAGGGATATGAACATTTTACTAATTATTAGTCTAGGCTCCTTTATTATAACCATAAGTTACGCACTATAATTGTCGCTGGCTGCGTTATGACAGCCAGTTTTAAGTAAACGAAAATACAATACAATACATATTGCGGTTAGAAGTTATGACGGGAACATTTGTCAGTATGCCGCGGCCCGTCTATGACACCGAATCGCTAGTAGCCTGTATCGAGGACACTCACGAAGAAATTGAATCTACGGATTAGGATTCATGTATCATGCTCTTTGGTGACTTCAACCAACCAACCAACCAACCAACCAACCAACCAACCAACCAACCAACCAACCAACCAACCAACCAACCAACCAACCAACGAACCAACCAACTAATCAATCAATCAATCAATCAATCAATCAATCAATCAATCAATCAATCAATCAATCAATCAATCAATCAATCAATCAATCAATCAACCAACTAATCAACCAATCAATCAATCAATCAATCAAAAACCTGATGTAGCGCCCCTTCAAGATATCTACTCAGAGGCGCAACCTTCAACCAGATTTCAACCCAATGCCCTCCTCTAGCTTCCCCCGTATGGGGCTACGAGAGGAATTTGAGGGCCCGACTCATGAGTGCCACATGAATCCCATGACCCTGACGCGACCTGCCTGAAATTGTATGGCTGGCGCCGCCACTGATCTTAACGCGTTCGTGTAAACCGAAATGCGGTTTGCAATTAGTTAATTAAGGAATATTCTATTCTATCATATGTATACTTGGAATCCATAATTAGTATGTAAGAGCCAATAATTATATAATATTGATAATTATTGTTATCATTTAGCATAAGCTTTATTAGTTATTAGTTAATATAAGGATAATATTGAGAAAAATTATGATTGACTACATTGAGCAGTTTATTGCTGTGGAAAGTTGATAATGTTAAGAAAAGGACCTTATTGACAAAAGTACTGACTGGGTGTGTGAGCGAGAGAGAAGGGCTGTCGATCTGCCAGTCCCACGCAAAATGTCACAGGAAACTGTCCAAATTAGGCCTATTATTCGGATTCGTGTACATTTTTTAGCACATTGACCCACACGAAGTTGGTGTTAGTATCATTCAAAACATGTTAAAAATAGATTATATATAATTATTATATGATTCTCTTTGCACAAGCGAAATCGTGAGACACATTGATATTCCACAATGCAGTTTGAGGTATTATATAGTACACTTCTCTCCTTGGTTTACACCTCTCCGATATATAGGCCCAACTTGGATTCTTTTCCTAGTAGTCTGCATATGAAATATATACAAGACATGAGATTTCTTATATTATAAGCTGTATTAAATTCCCCAGCTTGTGTGTATATTATGCTACACTTATCGTCTATGCTGTGCATCGGATGGTGCGTGTTGCTTCGTCGAGAGCAATGACTTAATGGCCTCTTATAAGTCGTTGCTGGCGGTCCTTCCTCTTCCTCGTCTTCTCTTCTTCTTCTTTGCAGGCATCCAGCTTCAACGATCCGTGTATCAGACTGAAGGAATTCCTGGCTATTTCTGTATATGCAGGCATCTTCGGCCTTTCCGGCTTGTACTGCTGCTGCTGCTGCTGCTGCTGGCACTGCTGGTAACGCTGTGGAGCCCCTGCCTTACCCGCCCTTGGAACTTTTGGCAACAGCAGCGGTGCCAGCAGAGATGGTAATTCGGAGCCATTAGTTGTCTGAGACTGCATAGCCGAGCACGCGCATGCTTATACACGGCCACAACATAGTCTCCCCACACAAGAGTGTTCCACAACTGCCCCTCCCCTGAAGCATCTTCAAGTCCTGCTTCGTTTGTATCAGCAGCAGCAGCAGCAGCAGCGGCCGCGAAGCAGGAAACAAGGCGGGTGAGGAGGAGGGGTGAATGCACCATCAACAACAGCCTCGGTCTTCGATAGACCTGTAGGCGCTGGCGGAAGCGGCAGCTGAGGGCGCTGGAACTGCGTGGGACAGGCAGCCCACCGTCTCTCTCTCCCTAGCCCTCGCTCGCTCGTCGCTCACTCACCCAGTCAGTCGGTTTCTCGTCCTCTCTTCTCCTCATACTCTAGAGTCTGGCGGGTGGTGGTGGTGGTGTTCCGATTCGCATGTCGAAGGAAATTATCTGGTAAACTTCAACGCTCTTATTTCGTGACCAACAACTGAGACCGTCGTGTCTCCTCGCCAACTGCTCTGTCAGCAGCTACGACCAAATTAGGTAACTTTGCCAATTCATATGACTTTCGCTATTGCCAGTTTTTACTGCTAATCTAATCTAATCCAATGACTTCTTTAACAATTTCCAAGTCATCCGTCGATTATGGCTTAGAGCGAAATCGTAATCAATACTCGTAATTCATGGGAAAAGCCATTAGGTCGAAACTCGCTAGATCAGAGAATCCAGAAGCCAGAGGTCAGACTGCGGTGGATATACGAGTTGAACGAGAATTGTATTCAGTTTAGACCTGAATTACATAAAAGAATGTTATTGACAGAAAGAACTGAAATGAGCATCGAATTCCACAGCTTTCGACCAGCTATACAGTGAAAGCCTGAGATCTGAACACTGTCCGTGTGCGGGGCACATCAACAGTCCATTGATCGAGCACAGTATATATTATTTTGTGTGAAGTAAAGATAGATCGGTTAGTTAAGAATTAGTATCTTGTAAACTGTAAGGCAGATTTCAAAGTTGATTCTTTGCTCAATAGGCAACCAGTGTAATGAATGCAACATGGATTAATACGTGGAATGTGGGGTCTTTGCTATGATCCTGTACGGCAAGAGAGTTTTGAGCCATTCGTAGTTTAGTTTTAACTATTTCAAGTTGCTGTTGTCGTTTGCAATAGTTGGACTAGTTGTCTTAGTAACAGCGTAGTAGTAATAGTAGTGGAGGTAGTAGCTGTTGTTGCCACAACTGCTGCTGTTGCTGCTGTTGGGAATGCGGTCGTCATCTTCACTTTAACTCATACAGCTCAACGTTTGCTCTCAACTGTTTTCCAAATTCTTATCATTTCCAGAAAACTTACATTAGCCGGCAGACATATTTACAGTACGGTAATTGTATTGCAGGAGTTATATGAATGTCACTATAATTGTTGCTATCGTTTTCATCAGTTAGAAGTCGTCACAACTAATTCATGCGTCAAGTCCAAGATTTAGTTCCTTTCTCGTTCCGAACTGTAGACCATACATTTCCTCAGCAACATTTGTTCGTATGTTTATCTATATTATCGGTCATATATGTAAGAAAACCAATGGCCAAGTTTGTATGTCATGGACTTGATCACAAGTCCGACCTCATCAACTCAACGATAGGACACCTTTTGACCCCCTCCCAGTAACACACTAACACATTCATCAACTGGGAGAGGACAGAAGGCCGATTGGACAGCAGTAGTAGTTTACAATGTCTACCGACGTGTTATGGTTGCTACATTTAAGGCCGTCAACGTAGACCTTATCTTACTGACAGTTATGGGCCTCATGAGGTGGCATGGTATTCCAGGGACGGCCACCATAGAAGTGCTAACCGGCGCTGAACTTCCCTGTAGCTGTCAGTTCCAAATCACAGTAACGTGAATGATGGATCTAACGCTATTTGTGAGCCTAACCCCGAGTCTAACGGTAACATAAAGATGTAAGTGCCAAACCACATATCATACCTATGCCACGCTATGATCTATGCAACACGGGGACCGTGCGAAAGCTATACCAAGGTATCAACTCTATCCAGAGGTCGAACAGTAGACACTACATTGAGATAACTTATAAAGACTCGCTGGTGTAGCAAGGAGCCTTTCAATAGATCACAGAGGCCTCTCGGAAATCCAACCCGGAGGAAAAAGCCTAATGAAGTGGTTTTTAAGTCTTCGCTGGTTCGGGGGTTCGAATCCTGGTGCGTGATCCATCAATTGAGCTTGCCAATTCATTGTATCGCGTCATACATGCAATCATAAACCCTAAATTTCTAAACCACTCTAATGCTAAGCGCAGGGCACCATGGTGTCTCTGCGACCTGCGACCTGCAAGATCATACATTATGTAGTTGTTGTATCGCTTTGAAAATTATGGCAACACTAAGACCGAGCCCTTTATTAAGCTTCTGTCGAGAATAATAAGTTCCGATTAACTGTATACGCTACAGTAAAATCGGTTTAGATATTATTTTATTATGAGCATTATTGTTGCTGTCTTCCTCAGTTCGAAATAAGATCTACGCGTAGTCATGTCTTAGTCATGTTGGTTTTCTAAAAGAATCAGAGCCTCTCTGTCTGTCTGTCTCTCTGTCTGTCTGTCTGTCTCTCTCTGTCTCTGTCTCTCTCTGTCCCTCTCTCTCTGTCTCTCTTTCTCTCGCTGTGTCTCTCTCTGTCTCTGTCTCTCTGTCTCTCTGTCTCTCTGTCTCTGTCTCTCTGTCTCTGTCTCTCTGTCTCTCTGTCTCTCTCTGTCTTTCTCTGTCTCTATCTCTCTCTGTCTCTCTCTCACTCTCCCTGTCTCTCTCTGTCTCTCTGTCTCTCTCTCACTCTCTCTCTGTCTCTCTCTCACTCTCTGTCTCTCTCTGTCTCTCTGTCTCTCTGTCTCTCTGTCTCTCTCTGTCTCTCTGTCTCTGTCTCTCTGTCTCTCTCTCTCTCTCTTCGTCTCTTTCTTTCTCGTTCTCTATCATTCTCTATCGTTGCTCTTTATTTCGCTTTCTTTCTATCATTCATTCACCTGTCTCTCACCCACTCATTCTGACCCCATCCACCCAATCTGTCTTGCTGCCTCTCCCTAAATCTCTCCCATTCCTCTGAAACCCAGCAAAAGCAGAGTAACCATCCAGGCTTACGCAGCTGTAAATGTAGCCTACTCTAAACGCCGGCTGCCCCAGACGAACTCGTTTCAAGACAGTCCGTGTTGTTACAGCGCTTATCTTCGATGGTTCTCCCTTTCCGGATGTTGCTCACTACGATACTCAAACACGACCCTGCTTAGTGTTATGTAATCCCAAATGTAAACGAACTTTTATATAGGGCCCGTCTCTGCGCACGGACGTCTGCCATACAGCAACACATAAAAGGCGTACGATGCATCATCACCACTGACGTCGGATTCATTGAGATGATACACCTACTGTCTGCAGTGCAAAGCGCCGCAGAAACAAGCCTGTGGTTTCATCTGTGAATATCATTATTGGCTTAATGCATGGGCGTAGCCAGAAAAAAATTTCGGAGGAAGTTTTAAGATTTGGGGGGGGTGGTTCCATTGAAAATCGTCTCAAAAGTCCAGGTTTTTTGTATCTTGCATGTAAAAGCATATAAAAAATTTCGGAAATTATTTGGGGGTTTGAACCCGTAAAACCACCCCTAAATACCCCCATGGCTTTATGTTTCTGTTTCTAGGACTAGGACTACCTTGGCTCAACTCCGGGCATTTGCTGTGGCTGGTCTCTATTTGGAATGACCTTCATCCGGGAATCATCCCTCATTATGGAATAAACTAATGACTGGTTTTACCTCATCGGTCTCTCGCTCTTAAAAGACGTTTCTTTTCCCCCGCTGGATTTTCTTACTGAGAGCGCCTCTGAATAGTTATTCTTCGAGAGGCGCTATATAAATCTATGGATACGCTATGATATTATGGCCTCAGCATAGGACATTGGCTACGTCGAATCACCTGTTTCCGCCAAGACCTGCCTAAAGGTATTCAATTCGGCGGAGAGATTAGCGACGTAAGTTGTTCCTACACTGCATGCACAATGATGAACACATTTACATTGATGCCTAACAATAGATTTTCCGTCGTTCGAATCTGTGGTTGGATCCAATTAGCGCCTCTCTCAACAATACTTTTATCCCGGGACCTCGCTTACTCTCTCCAAAGTCGCCGAAACAAGTGCGTTGTATTATAATAGGCCCACCTTTGCCATTCCATCTTTTTACATATAGGGGCGGTTCGTAAAGACGTCACACTAGTTCGGCACAAAATTGACGGCCATCCCCTCTCGTCACAGTTTAAGCATTACGCACTAAGCAGTGCACTGCTGCATAATCGCATAGCGCCACATAAGTTTAACCACTGGACGTGACGTCATTTGTGGACGGCACCTTAGGCTTAATCTGTTCTACGCTTCGGAGAAAGGTCCGATTGATTGATTTAGCAGAGTTTGGGTTTCAATTACTTCAAAGAACTAAGAGTAGGCCTACAGACAGAATCTGGCAGACAATATGGAAGCTTGTGATCAACCTGCGGAAAAACCCGAGGATCCAGTGTCCTAAGTCCGAAATCCGGACTTGAACATAGAAGTAATACATACTATACTAGCCTAGCAAGCCTCTTACCTGAAATCATCAATTACCTTTAAGTTCATCATTATTGGCCAGAGAGTCTATACTCTATACTGTTCTCGTGTGAAGTGAGACAAGAGTATGGATGACTGAGTACCGGTACAATAGTTGTTGATCTGAGCAAAAAGAGCATCTTACATGTGCAAGTGCTCAGCGCCATGGATAGATACATGTCGTTAAATATTGGCTGGTGCTATATAAAGAATGGAGGAATAAAATAAATGAAAATAATAAAACAAATGAAGATAAATAATTATTGCACTGCAACCATCAGTACCACTAGGAGTGATGGTTGTGATGTGATAATGGTCTCGTAGTGCTGGTGATGTTGGTAGAGGTCGTAGGCTACAGTGATGGTGGTAATGATACTTTTGAAGATGTTGGTGGTATCGTTGCTATTGCTGTCACTGCTGTTGCTGCTGTTGTTAGCGGTGGTGGTTGTGGACCTGGTGGTAATGATGATGTGGTGGTTGAGTGGTGGTAGTGGTGATTGTGATGGCGGTGGTGGTAACAGTAGCAGTTATAATGAGAGTGAAGGAATTCCGTGGCTATGCTAATCATATTAAATTCAGATGTACTGAGAATGATGAATGTGGTCGTAAAGGTTATGCAACAGTAATGGTGCTATAATTGTCGTTAGGTAATTATCGATGTTGATGAATTCGAATTCTGGGGATCTATATTATACTTTGAATGAACAGTCGAGGTCGGATATAAGTGTGAAAGTTTATATTCTGTTTTCTGATTTATTTCTCATGGATTTTGTGCTAATATTTGGCTCTTGGAGAAATACTCCGGGGCTTGTTAAACACAAGTGCTCCAGAGTCATAAATGTTTATGCTGAATGGGCTGAGGAAGATTCGTTCCATCTTTCAACCTATAGCAATGTATTCAACCTACCTTCGACGCTTGTCTGGTTGTACATGTACGTACATCTGGTTGTCTGCTGCCTGTTATATAATGGTTGATCAACAGTATTGTTGATAGAATAGATTGTGGCGATGGGTGGGGGTGGTGGCGATCATGGTGATAAAATAAGCAGATTTTTTTGCCACCATAAGGAAAACAATTTTTGTATCAGGTCTTCCTTTATGACTGTGCAAGAGAGCGAAACAAACTGGTGGAGAGGAGTTTGGTCCAGATTCTGGCTGTATAAACTCACATACCAATATAAGTTCACACTCACACATACTGACAAATACAGACAGACGAGCGGAGACACAGAGAGAGAGAGAGAGTGCGGTACCATGTCAATCAATCAATCAATCAATCAAAGAAACTTGATATAGCGCCCCTTCAAGATATCTACTCAGAGGCGCTCCCGGCCCATAGCATGTGTCTGGAAGAGACTTCCACCTGCGCTGGATAGAGAGATATTAGTGGATACCTTCAAGAGGCGCTATCCATATCCTATTCATAAACAGCGTATCACATTGCATATACATCATGTCATCACGTCACATTTGCATTGCATTTTGTTACACGACATTGAATTGCATCATATGTTCGGTGCCTTGCAGTCTGAGGGTTGCGGGTTCGAATCCACCTCAAGCCGCCGCGTATGGACCCTGGGAAAGTCCTTCACTCGCAATTGCTCGTGCGCTTCGGCGTGAAACTCCGATTCAGTGTCCGCGCTGTAATCGGGAGCGCCCCTGAGTAGAAATCTTGAAGGGCGCTATAACAAGTGCTCATATGTACATACATACATACATACATACATACATACATACATACATACATACATACATACATACATACATACATACATACATGATACATACATACATACATACATACATACATACATACATACATACACACATATTATTTTACATTGCATAACGTCGCAAATAGGATTGGGACTTACAGATAAAACTCAGCAGGTCCTCTGTCGTTGGAAGAGAAACCAAGTTTTATTTAGACCAGAGTGGCGATTAGGAAATACTCCAATCACTGGAGCCACATTCTGCAGACATCTTGAGCTGGATTTTTTTTACTTAATTGACTACGAGAAAGAATCGTTTTTATCGGGATACATTGCTTAATATCAACTGAAACAGCTGTTTCCAGGCACTTATACAATGAAGGTCGAACAACGACCTTTAGACTGCCTCTTAGAAGGATAGAATAATGCTTTGAGATGTCCGTACCATATACACTGTCGGTTGGATGATAGACGGTGAGACTGACCAACCACCATCATATATTGACATTGATAGACTGATATTAATGATCTGATTGAGGCTTGGTTTTGGTGCGCTATCGGATGTGGCTTGTGCATTGGACACCGGTGCAATAGAAGTTATGAATTATAGAATGTCGAAGCTAAGAAAACGAAGTCGCTGGCACTTCATACCAATGACTACCTCTTGGGATTAGCCTTTAGATTCTGTTATAATTTTCCTTTTGAACAGTGATGGCCATGAATTCGTGTGAAATTTTGAGGACAGGTTTTCTTATTTGCTGACAAAATTCTTAATTTTTCAGTCAAAACTACTTTACGTTGACGGGATTGATGCAACAAATTTTTGTTTTGAAACCAGTGTGATTCTCCTTACAGACTTTATTTTAGTTATAGTTACAGTATAGTTAATGGGTTTTTATTTTAGTTATAGTTATAGTTATAGTTAGCATTATTTTTTAGTTATAGTTATAGTTAATGGATTTTTGTTTTAGTTACTACTTAGTTACAATAAATTAAGGCTATAGCAAAATTGTGCGTATTAACACGCTGTTTCACAATTTGCTCAGAGCTTTGAAAACCTTTGAAGCATGGGTGCATTCAGCTTCATGAACACACGACTCAGAAGTTTTTGAGTTGTCGCAAGCGCATCTCTGGAGTCATTTCAAGTACGAATCGGTCTCAAATAAAAGTTCGTCAGCGGTGTTTTCAAGTTTGTGCAGAATTAACAGTGTTGGTTGTAATAAGGGGAAGTCTTGTGGCCGGCTCATATAGCCGGTAAAAACACGACTGATCTACTCAGTCATCTCAAGTAGCCTATTACCATACACCTACATACACAGAAGAAGTGATAGAAAGAGGCGTGTAGAAGGGAACTCGGCGAAGACATTCAAAATGGTGAGATGTTAGTGTGCAGTAAAATTATCAGACTCATTAGTCAGCAAGTTCCAGGAACTTTAGTTATTGATTTTTTTATTATGCGATTTGTCAGTTAATTTGGAGGGTCGTGTATTCATGAAGGTGAATGCACCTATGCTTAAACGGTTTTCAAACCTCTGAGCAAATTGTGAAACAGCATATGTTATACACACAATTTTGCTTTTAGCCTTAGCTATTTAATTTTTTGCATTAACGAAAATAACAATGAATTTTCGTTAGTGTTATTTTCGTTATAGTTATAGTTATAGTTAATGATATTTTTTAGTTATAGTTATAGTTATCGTTAACGAAATCATTTTATTTTCGTTAACGAACATTTTCGTTATCGTTATCGTTAACGAGAATCACACTGTTTGAAACACTGTGTTCATTATTCTCTTCCTTTTCCTTTTCCTTTTCTTCTTAATCTTTATCTAATTCTCTGTGTTTCCTTCGTCCACTTTCCTCCTTATTAACTGGTGGGCCATTAAGTGCCTCTTTTCATTGTCTCAATGCCTCTTGTTTTCTCTGGGTCTCTCGCACTGGAAGCGCCTCTGATTGGTGTGCACTGCGAGAGGCGCAATATAAATTTACAGATACAATGCATGAATGCAATGCAATAAATCTGTTCCTCCTCGTTCTCTCCTTCTATAATTATCTTCCTCATCCTCCTAAACCTTCTCCCCATCCTCCTATTCCTCTACATCTTCTCCCTCCTTCCACAGCATTCGATCGCATGAGGTCAGATAGCGCTTTGCTCACTTGAAGCAGAGGAGGCGGGGGAGTGGAGGCAGGATGCTGTTCTGCATCTCATCCTACTAGAACTGCCTCAGATTCTGCAACCCTATCCCACGAAAGTATGCACGACTCAAAACCGTTTACAAGCAACAGACCCATCACTGCATGCATGCATTCTACTTTGCATTCTTCTTCTATACTCAGCCTGGAAAAGGACGAATGCATGTGAAGAACCGACTGCTGCGGCAGAGACCACAATACAATATCAAGTGCAGAAGATGCTTGATTCCAAAGTCTGCGATGATGGCAGAATTCTCTCAGATTGTCTAGAGACTGATTCAACTATGATGATGAGTTCTTTCTGCCCGAAGGCAGGTCTATTGACTTTTATGCCACCTGGAGATGACATGAATGAGGTGGTTTCCCATTGCCTTCCTCACAGACAATTGTGGTGACCAACTTGTCCAGGGTCTCTATGCAGTGGCTTGAGGTAGATTCGAACCTGCGACCCTCCGGTTACAAGGCACAGAACATACCGCTACACCAACGCGTCCCAAACTGATTCAACTATACCCGAATTTAAACAAAGAACGGTAATAGAATCAATCAGTACCTTGCACGATGAGCCTAATCCAATTTCATCCAAAGACTTCTATAACGCCATTAGTATTATGTCCAAGACATCAGTCTATGGTCGATTCAAGCGAAATCGCATTCATACAAATTATGATCTCTTGGAAAAGCCAGGCAATCCGTCAGTTCAGAGAAACCCAAACCCAAACGGTGGGTGAGCAAGTTGAAACAGATGAGTTATAAGTTCGGGTCAAAGAATTGACAGAATAGCCTAAACATAACTGGGCAGCTAATTCCAAGGCTTTGGGCACCACAAAGAAAGTCCGAGAGCCATACAGTGTTCGGGTGCGGGGCACAAGAGTCGATCGTTGATCGAATGCTACCATGATGGAATTGATTGTAATTTTTTTATTATCTTTATGATTCTGGTTATGCGAATATGAAGAGTAAGAGTAAGTAAATAATGCGGTTCTACGGTAGGCGGATTGGAAAGGAAGGTAGGCCCTACAGGTTGTAGAACGAGAGGTGACAGGCACTGACAGCTCAGGCGATTAGCAACTAATTTTTCAAGCTTAATATGACAATATAATCTATAGCAGAGGCGAGAGTTTGATGGTTGATTGGGAGATATATAGATCGCTTTATTAATAACAGCTATAGATCAATTATAACCTGAGCAAAACGGTAGCAAAGCCGCTTTCATCAAGAGGGAGGTTGACGATGACTGCGATGATTGGGTGCAAGGTATTGAGGCATACTTTTAGAAGGGCGATAGTTTGATAAATCAGGAGACAGAGACAGAGTCTTTAATTAAGTAAGAGGATAATCCATAATATGAGCAAAAATGGCGAAGAAGCTTTCGGCGACGGAGAAGTTGACGATGGAAGTGATGATTGGGCCCATGGCACCGAAGTATTCTCTTGGGAGGCTAGAAGGAATAACGTCTCAGGTACATTATTTATCTGAAGATGAGGAAACATCTTCCAACAGTCAAAGTTATTCATTAGAATATTAAGGCCTAGCTTGGGTATTAGAGGCCATCAGAGGATGGTGCGTTACTAAACCTAAGTCTTGTGGCGGTGCTATCGGTTATGAAAGATTGTGATAAGGAGCTTGGTAGTAGGCTGTGTTGCATTTGTCACTGTGCGCCGAACTTTGGGAAATAAGATCTCTCAGAGATCAGACGAGACATGTAGCTGCATTTGGTTGCTGAGACAAGTTTACAAACATTATGACAGTTGCGCCTGAATTTGAGAAGATGCAAAACAAACGAGAGCGTCGCCAATATACTTCTCATGCCGGCTGCAGAGCCTCCAGGCAGCCACAATTCCTGAGTTGTACCAGGGCTGGGACCGGGCGTGCGACAATCTTCTTTGACTTAACAGGAATGTGTTTATCTAGGTTTCCCGATAATAAAGTTGAAATTAGCTTTTCGGCGAGTTCGTAAGCTGTCTGTGCTGGCTCAACCACAGAAGGGGGGAAGGATGTCAGCTTTGATGCTTGAAAGGTTATTTGCAATGGCGGCAACTGATGATGGAGTTAAATGGAAGTCACTCGTTGTTGTGAGTTCAGAAGGAGAAGTAACAAGGAATTAAGACAGTGATTGACATCCGGGAAGTAGTCAAAGAGTGAACGGGAGGGAGGATGCTATACGCTAAAAAAAGGTCAGGCGTCGAAATCTAGAGCCCAGGGCAGCAATGAGGCTTTCACATAACTTTGTGATTGGAATAGGTGAAGCAAAGCGAACAAGTTTCGGGTATGATTTGTCAAGGTCGGCAACTCCTCGTTCAAGTTCATTCAGAGGGTGTTCGTTTAGGAGAGAGAAAGATGGAGTAATAATGTCAGAAATAAAGGAAAATGTGTCAGAAATGAAGGAACATATGTCAGAAATGGAGGAACATATGTCAGAAATGAAAGAACATATGTCAGAAATGAAATGAAGGAACATATGTCAGAAGTGAAGGAACATGTGTCAGACGGTCGGAACAAAGCTTCATTTCCAGCAAGACTATATACTGTATTACCCATTGTGTGACCTTGAAAAGATGGGGAATTATTCCGGATTGAATCGATATCAAGGTGGCATAATTTAATAGTTTCAAGACGGTAAGGTCCGAGTGTGCAGCTGAAAGTCACCAGAAAGAAGTAAGAGAAGGTAACGAGCAGCAACTTTGATGTAGAATTGGAGAGTTGTGAGTACAATGAACGAACAGAACGAGAGTCAGAGATACATGTAGGCTGCTGTTGGCTGCTTTCGATGAGGTCAAAGGAATAAGCTTTAAGTTTAGACTACTGATGTTTGCATGTATGTTAGTCAGTTAGACAATCAGATGTTTGACAAGTCAATGAACTAAAGTTCTTGAACCGAAGGAGCACTAATGTTCATTTATAGCCTATACAGCGTCATTAAAAAATACACACATACAGGCATACATATATATATACATAAATGGGTCTTGAGGAACTTTGAGTAAATTCTTGTATCTGTTCGCGAGAAGAGACAGAATATCAGCAAGACTGCATTCTCTGTGAAAGAACTAATATTATGGCTATGGACGACTATATAATTATAATTATACGTCTCAAGTGCACTTATTATAACGACGGGGTAACCGCCATTAATCCTGATTTTGCACCGGAGATCATAGATGTAAATTCTTTCCTTTGATTGCTTACTTTTCATTCCTATGCACCATCTGCTTCGATTTCCCACGCCATATTATAAATGAGGATATAATTTTATGGTGGGAACAGTCCGGCTAACAGTGCTGCGGCATGAGTCCGAAATCCACTGTCGACACTCAAACATCAAAGCGGATATGTGCGTTTGGTGTAAGTTATATGAGTCCAGTTATATGCGTTTTCGGCGTTTTTCACCAGTTTCGGCGGACGGTGACCTGATGGAATAAGCTAATTTAAGGCTGTTTGTCATCACCCTGTTGACTCTGTAAATAAGATTATTTTGTTCGCTCTTGGTTTCATGCTGTTTACACTGATGTTTTCTGATGTGGCGCTATATAAATTTGTAATTACAGTTTCCAATTATAATCATCTTCCTCATCCTCCTAAACCTTCTCCCCATCCTCCTGTTCCTCTACATCTTCTTCCTCCTTCCACGGCTTTCGATCGCAAGAGGTCAGATAGCGCTCTGCTCACTTGAAGCAAAGGAGGCGGGGAGTGGATGCAGGATGCTTTCTGCATCTCATCCTACTAAATCTGCTTCAGACTCAGCAACCGATCCCATGAAAGTACAGAGGCGCCCAATGAATTTCATTACCTTAATTCGGACCATTTGCCAAATCAACCCTCTGGCCTAAATGTCTCCAATGCAATAGTTAGTTGGCGTCTGGATTATTTAACGACCGCCTGGCACTTGAGTCTCATCAGGAAATTCCCATAAGTGCCAGCAACTGACTTTGAACTGAGCCATTTGAAGATGACGGAAGGAGGGACGGATGGATGGGGAGGTCGATCTTACGAATGGGAACCTACTTAGGTCCCAGCGGAACACGACGCATGTTTCATAAGTACAGCTACGGAGACGTATGTACCCCACCCCAGTTGCCATGACTACAGCGCCGCCGCCCCCACGGAAACTTTAGTGGTACGAAATAGAACGATTCACGTCCAGATAAGCAGAGGGAAAAAGAAACAGAGAAAGTCAGAGGCACAGTGACAAAGAGACAGCTGCAGCCAAACAATATGCCAAGAGAAGAGAATTTTAACAGTTAAAACTGCATCACATTAACGGTTAAAGGCATTTACGACTAACCTTCATCCATCCGTCCATTCGCCCATCCATGCATCCAGTCATACATACATGCATCCATCCATCCATTCAATCAATCAATCAATCAATCAATCAATCAATCAATCAATCAATCAATCAATCAATCAATCAATCAATCAATCAATCAATCAATCAATCAATCAATCAATCAATCAATCAATCAATCAATCAATCAATCAATCAATCAATCAATCAATCAATCAATCAATCAATCAATCAATCAATCAATCAATCAATCAATCAATCAATCAATCAATCAATCAATCAATCAATCAATCAATCAATCAATCAATCAATCAATCAATCAATCAATCAATCAATCAATCAATCAATCAATCAATCAATCAATCAATCAATCAATCAATCCATCCATCCATCCATCCATCCATCCATCCATCCATCCATTGATCCATCCAATCAGTTATCATCCAACCGTCCATTCATCCGTTCATCTATTCGCTACCTGTCCCTCCATCCACTCGTCCGTCCGATCGTCCAGTGGTACTTTCATCAAATTCAATGTAACATACATGCATACATATAAGGAATGTACATACATGCATGTATACATATAAGGAATGTACATACATGCATGTATACATATAAGGAATGTACATACATGCATGTATACATATAAGGAATGTACATACATGCATGTATACATATAAGGAATGTACATACATGCATGTATACATATAGGGAATGTATGCCTACATTTTAGACCTTTTAAGGCAGTTAAGTAATGTTGTGGACCGTATACGAGATATTAAGCCATAGGCTGTGTGCTAGATAAGGGCCTTGATAGAATAGGTATTTCTTCGAAGGCAGATAAATGGATCGTGTGCGCTGGTTTTGCTCACAGTCGTCCGTTCGTCTGTGTTTTGCATAAATGCCAGACCAATGATATTCGTTACTTTGCAGAGGATTCAGGGAGGGGAGTTTAGGTGAATGGTTAACACTCCCTCACGAAGGGCAGATGATCAACTTGGACGCGGGATCGATTCCCGCTACCCTCCCAAAGGTCGACTCAGCCTTTCATTTACCAGAAGGCGTTGGTTAAATGAGCAGTAGGCATTGGCGTATTTAGGGGGTGGTTTTACGGGTTTAAACCCCCGAAAGAAATGCATTACTGTTATTACAAACTAAAAATGTACCAAAATACGACCATTTCCAATGCAACCCCTTCCCCGAAAACTTAAACCCCCTCCGAAATGTTTTCCTATCTACGCCCCTGGCAATAAGACAGATGGGCGCATGGTTGCTATACAGTTTACATGGTTGCCATGCAGTTAAATTCGACTCGTGTAATAACTTGTGATCATCCGTTCATACTATATATGACTAGTAATCATACTGCGTTCATGCCAGTTTGAATCAATAAACAAAGATTATTAGGTCTATTAAAGTTTTACACTAAATGACATTGGATAGCTGTATGTGTATCTGAATACATGGTATTAAATCTATGAGTATAGATTTGATTACAGTCTGTCTGTATTTAACAAGGACCTTGAGTCTGGATGGATTCCACAGTTTAAGACATCTTATGACATCAGAGGTCGTTGAGTCGATATAGGAAACTTGTTTACACTCCTCACACTGTTCATAAACGAGACAGAAGAACGCTTGTCAATCATTTATGTGGTTATTGACAGCTGCTGGAATCATACAAATGTCGTTCAAATCCCTGTTCCACGCAATCCCTGGATACACCTACATGCATACACGTGAAGGAGTCATAAACGGCAGCTCATCTCTACCGCAGCCTTCTTTAGCCATACGCTCGTACCTAACATCAGCTGCATGTATACAGTGCCTAACATCAGCTGTTTGCATACAGTGCGTTACCCATCGCTTAGGAATTCAACCGCAAAACAACGTACGGTAGTCTTTAAAACATTATTATAGAATTTATAGACCGTGAAAATGTCAGCATGCGTCATACATAACACGGCTTTATATCTGACCGTATTTGTATATCACGGAGTTTATGTGCCTGACGATTAAACAGATATTTTATCATCCGGTAAGATAAGCATGCGAGTGAATACGTCAGCAAAAGCATACATACACAGGCTGTTAAATAGGCTATTAAACATGCTTGCGTATACGCTATATAATATGACGTTTGCGGGTGCATGATGGGGCGCTCTGCTGAAACAGTTGATCTGATGAAGTTCTTGTCTATAAGGAATTTGGTCGCATGCCGAGTCGTAACTTCGGGCAATCACAACAGAAGCAACTGCTGCAGCTGCTGTTCGCCTTCATTGGCTGCTACTGCTGCTGTCACATAATAAGCAGAGACTTTATCTCAAGACCCTGAGAGCATGCACTATCTAAGGCCCTCGGATAAAAGCATGACTGGATAGGCCCTATGTTGCACTTATTTATATATCCACAAATCATACCGTTCGCCTACGAGTTCACGTGCACTCACAACCGAAAGAGATAGACTCTGTGTCTCTGTATATGCGTATTAGGCTGTGTATTTACCTGAACAATTCTGTAGCGCCTTTCAGGCTTCGTCCCGCCGTCTGTATATGTTAGGAAAAGTATACAGAGATTATACATATATACCGCACTGCAGGAGGAAGATGTCATTATTGATGAGTGATTAACTGTCTCGGAGCATGTCGACAGGATTCTGTGCTTCCGCTCTTCCTCGCTCTATGCTCTGGAATGCCCGGACACGCTTTAGGCCTACATGTCATAACGCGAGCTACCACCATTGCGTGTCTGCTGTACGCCTCTCCGACCTGGTAGGAACTACTGAGCGCCGGTGAGGTCGATCGTATTGAAAGGTTTCTCGGAAGTGTTAAGCGGGTTGGATTCCTTCCCCTTGATGCCCCAACAGCGAACAGTATGGCTGATTGGCTGATGCTGTTCTCTTTGCTGCTATTATTAGGGACAGTGATCATGTCTTACGCAAGTTCTTTCAAGAGCGGCCTGTAAGCAAATATAATTTGCGCTCTAGGCCTCATCCATTTGAACTTACATGTAGGCTACTAGTAAGAACAATTAGCCTATAAGAGTAAGAGTTTCATATCACGCATGCTGTTTAAGAATGCTTACTAGACTAAACCTGCCCATCTCCTGATATAATGTTAACTGATGCGTTTTGAGTGTTGACGACAGGATAGCCTAAATAAACGAATATGTGATGTGGAGGTATTCATGCATGTATGTATGCATATATGTATCTAACGTACAAAATTAACATTGTGTGTTCGTTTGTATTTTACAGATTTCCAACAGCGCTAAATAAATCCAGTAGCACATTGACGGGGTTCAACGTCATTCAGACTCGCGTCATCTGGGCGTTTGCGATGCGAGTTTAGCGGCGTCGCTAAGCCGTCGACTGAGCCGCCGAAATGAGCCTCGCTCCGAAATTTATCAAGAAGCCGTCTCTGAAGCAGGAAGGCACTTCCGTTGTCTTCCACTGCGAGATCGAGGCTTCACCTGCGCCGACGATCACATGGTATCGTGGAGACGCTAAGCTCGAAACGTCCGAAAGACTTGAAGCGAAAGCAGAGGCTGTTCCCGGAACGAAAAAGTTTCTACTCTCTCTAGTCATAC
The DNA here is from genome assembly GCA_020284085.1 of Aporrectodea caliginosa. NCBI lineage: Eukaryota > Metazoa > Annelida > Clitellata > Crassiclitellata > Lumbricidae > Aporrectodea > Aporrectodea caliginosa. Next base: position 149,728 of record JACEVL010000372.1, read on the forward strand.
AGAATGTCGGTGCGCAGGACTCCGGTTCCTACAAAGTGGAGGCGAAAAATCCGGCTGGCCAGATGGCTGCCAATGTCAACTTAAATCTCCAAGGTAGGCCTAGCTATAGAGTGCAACATTATTCATTGAACAGTGTTTAATCTAGACGTCTCTGGGGGTAAAGTTCCCCCAGGATCGAGTTTTCCCCCGCCCCAGAAAAATTAAAGAGATGAAATTTTAGCCCCAAGAAAAATTAAAGACATGTAATTTTGTAGAATATTGTCTTGGAAAACTGTCGATACTACCTCGCCTCGAAAATTCTTCTTGGAAAAAGTCTTGTTACTACCCCCTCGAATATTGTTGGAAAATTGTTGTTGCTACCCCTCGAAAATCCTTGGAAAACTCTCGTTACCACCCCCCCTCGAAAATCCTTGTGGAAAACTCTCGTTACTACCCCCCTCGAAAATTCGATGAAAAATTTGTGAAGTCTTGTTCTTGGTAAAACTCGTCACTACCCCCCCGGTCGTCAACTTTTATAATAAGCTGGATACCCCCCCCAGAACCCTCGATTTCCCCCCGACAGCAAGGGGACTAGATTAAACACTGTTCATTGAATGACTGCAGTGTCTCAATAGCACCGATTGAAGATACAGTGAAAACATGAGAATATTCTCATATGGGCTTCATATAATGTATGTATGTATGTATATATATGCATGTATGTATGTATGTATGTATGTATGTATGTATGTATGTATGTATGTATGTATGTATGTGTGTGTATGCTGTCGCTCTACTTTGGATGTGCAGGGACGTAGAGCTCTCCGCTCCTCCACACATGGTGAACTTCTTGTTCCCCGTGCGCGAACTGCTCTTAGACAGCATCGCGCCTTCTCTGTTGCTGGCCCCATGGTTTGGAATGGGCTCCCATTAACATTACGTCTTATTCCTAGAGTTCATTTAGATGCGTTTTACTCCAGTGTGATTCTCCTTACAGATTTTATTTTAGTTATAGTTACAGTTATAGTTAATGTTTCTTTATTTTAGTTATAGTTATAGTTATAGTTAGTATTATTTTTTAGTTATAGTTATAGTTATAGTTAATGGATTTTTATTTTAGTTAATTTTAGTTACTACCTACATGTAGTTACAATAATTAAGGCTATAGATCTAAGCAAAATTGTGCGTATTAACACGCTGTTTCACAATTTGCTCAGAGCTTTGAAAGCCGTTGAAGCATGGGTACATTCAGCTTCATGAATACACGAGTTTCCAGAGTAAATGACAAATTGCATAATAAAAATATCGCATTTTTCGTTCTCATTTATGTCGAATCATCCATATTGCACTTCCTATTTTTATTTTTTGTATTAACGAAAATAAAGATGAATTTTCGTTATTGTTATTTTCGTTATAGTTATAGTTATAGTTAATGATATTTTTTAGTTATAGTTATAGTTATCGTTAACTAAATCATTTTATTTTCGTTAACGAACATTTTCGTTATCGTTATCGTTAACGAGAATCACACTGTTTTACTCTAGCCTTAAAACCATCCTTTTCAGCCGTGGTTGGGTCGGGAGCGCTCCTGAGTAGTAACCTTGAAGGGGCGCTATATAAATCTTTGGAATGAATGAATGTATAGGCCTATATATGCATGTATGTATGCACGATTTATACATACATGCCTAATTGCCTATATAAATAGATTCATGCAGTATGAACCTATAGGCTATAGACACTAAAGCACATTAATTTTAGGTAGGCCCTATCTTAAAAATCGCTGCCTATAGGTCTGCCTAAATGACATTGAAGTCAGTAAGAACAAAACGTTCATCCGCAGACATTCAGAGTCCAACCCATCCTCAGGGCCAGCCGCCCATGCACAGCATACATTTGGCGCCCTCTGATCGCCACTCCACAGTCCACCCCACGTCACAACCCAATGAGGAATCGTCCAGGAACCAGCCAGAACATTACGCTCAGCGGAGTTATTTATTATTATTATGATTTTGCAATAATAGTCAACCCTGGATAATTCGATTTCTTCAGTAGCCTATGGTATAAAGTAAAAACACCTTGAAATACTGAAAAAATCCAATTACCGAAAAGAGAAAATTATTTATTACAAAGAATTATTTGTTGTAGTAATCAGAAATCTTTCTTGCTAGCAATTTATCACTATGTCAGCATCAGAATCTGATTTACGGACAGTGAGTCAGGCCTATTATAGACACCGACAACAGAGTGGCGTGAAATAATTGAATTTTAATGGTTAGAATAAAATTTGTACGGTGTTTGAAATTGAATTACTTGAAAAGGTGCAATGAAATCAATAATTACCTTAGAATTAGTTCACTAAGCGAAAGTTTTGAATTCAAAAGAAAGTAATCATTGTAATTGAAATATGGGTAAAAGTGAAAAACATAAAAAATTTAAAACACATACTGGCGCCCCTAGATTGTGGCGCCCCAGGCAACTGCCTGCTTTGCCTGTGCCTAAGGCCGGCGCTGCCTATCCAAAGCTAATAAACATTTTCATCACATTTATTTATTCCAGACAGCTTAATAATTAATCAATAGCTGTCCATAAAAATATAAACTCATAAGAAAAGCGGACATTTAAACCACGCGGACATTTAAACGACGACAAAAGACAATTTTAAAGTTGGGCCTTATTAGGCACCACGTGTAGGCTACAGATTATAGCCTCTACTGCCCTCTAGGCCTTAGCCTATGTCAGGACATAATAATGTACAAAATAGCCCGCGGCTATGCAGTGGACAGCTTGTTGCTGAATTAGACCTACTGATGAAAGTGACAAAGTGTGACTGTTACCGACCTCTACGACTATTATACAGCTTAATAGCCTACTAGTGATAACTATAAGCTGTTGTAATGTAGGCCTATTTGCTTTTGCTATTTTGTTTCAAATGTGTGATGCAACACATAATATAAAATCATGACAAATGTACCTCGTTTAAAAACCTTCAACGAAATTTCCTTGAAAATAATTCTACTTGTAGCAGAAAATTAATGACTGCGCAATTCACACTTTTTGCCTCACCAAGGAATTGGGAGTTCACTAATGCTACAACACGCGCGAACGTGACTACATAATAATGTAAGCCTACGTTCCCGCGTGGAGTATGCTCCGAGTCGAGGAATCTGGCTCCGAGCAAACTCCGTTACGATTAGATGAGGATGCGACCAGTGTGACCACTCCTTAGGATTTTCCCAAGATTTTGGGATTTTGGGGGGCGACTTGGGATCTGGGGACTTTGCATACTAAATGTTGGAATTCTTTCTAGTAGATTTCGTTTATTATTAAGATACAAAGTTGACATACCGCAACTTGTTTACATGAGATAATGAAAGTAATGAAATTAAAAACTATAAGTTTATGCCTATAGCCAGGATTGAGAGTTAAGGTCTACAGAGTTAAGGTCTACAGAGTACAGACTACTGTTTTAACTGCACTTTTCAAAAGTGGCAGCGATTCAGATTAGAAAAAACTCTCTCAGTGAGAGAGTCTGAAAGACTTTTATTATTATTGTTACTTGTAAACATCGTAATTTGTTAATTCAATGTTATGCTCCGGTTTTTTCGTTGCCAGTTCTTAGCTAGGCATTTTTTTTAACAATTGTGATTGTTAAAATGCATTTAAGATTTCAGCACAACTTTTCCCTTTAACTTGGGATTTTTTGCTACACTTTTGGCCAATATTGGGATTTCTCTGGCAAGAGCTTGGGATTTCCGAAACTGGAGAGTGGTCGCACTAGATGCGACGACTATGGCGCTTTTGGTAGAGAAAGTAGAGAAAGGAAGTTACGCTCAGACAGCGCATTCGTTTCGTTTGCTGCTCGCGTTCGGTTTGGTATTTGATGTAAGACCGCGTTCAAATCGAAGTTATAGTAGGGTAGAGTAAATGGCCGCTCACTCCCACTTAAGGGGGTGCTAAGAGTGCTGCAGCACACAGGCTCGCAGTTTTGAGGGACCCGCATTTTATAAAAATAATATGTGCGTGGTTGGCCGGTGGCCGTCAGAGGGGGGGGCCTTTCGAAGGTAGCCTAATCACAGCACCCGGGCCCGCACTACCCTTAATGCAGCCCTGAAATGGACGTGTGCGTGTGGATTAGTGGATTAGACAGAGAGGGACTCTTCCCCCAAAGTTTTCACTGCTGGTGCCCTGCGCTTAGCGTTAGAGTTGCGCTTCAGAAATTTGGAGTTTACGACTGTAATTTTGACTCAACCAAGTGTGACTACCAACTCAACTTGCTCATTGCTTATTAGGGTGTACTTGTAAATAAGCTAGCCTATTTGTTCTTATGGCTTATTTATTGCAAAATCGCGAATAGCTGGGTTTACAAGTACGATTAATTGCAAAGTTTGCAGTCTATCATTGCTGTTTATAAAACTGGTACTAAAGTTGTTGCTGTGATTATTTCTCTACCGGTGCAGAACTGTACGGTTTTTAATCTCGAGCACAGCTTTATTGCAGCATTTTATTTGGTACTGAAGCGTAGGTCAAACCATGAACTTCTCCTTGACCCCTCTTAAGGCTTGACCCTTTTTTGTGTGATTTGGTGCTGGCTTTCAGGAATAAGAGTACAGGATTTATGGAGTTCTATTCAAGGGCATCACTATCATTTCCTATATGTTCCTATGCAACAGTGTTGCATTCTGTTGGCATACTTAAACTGGCATTATAAATGCTATAGTTCTTATTCTCTGTTTTGCCGTCTCATACCAGTAAAGGCATTAAGGCACCATTGTAATGGCATGGCTGTGTTATGGCACCATATAAATTGTCTTTGTTTTTATTATTATTATGGTTAGCTGTGTATTGCAATAATTGAGTTATATGAATTAAGAATAAAAACATTATCTGATTTCTGATTTGAGAGTTGTGGAGTATACCATTGTGAACAAAGAGTAGACGTAAATATTTATAAGAATTAGTGTTCATAAGTTTGAAAAATTAGCAAATTAAAGAGAATAGTTTAACTTGATTATTTTTATCACTGTTCTCCTAATTTGAAGACAACTAGTGTTTTTGTGTAGGCAGCTCTTTTTATTAATGGAATACACTGACAGTGCCAAGACCATTATTTATTCTGGCTCTTTATAAAGTGCATGTGATATTTTGTCTGTCCATGTGGCTTTGGTTTTAAGAGCACTGCCGGCTGAACTCTTGTAGTCTTTTTTATTTCCTTCTATCCATCTATTCATCCATCCATCCTTCCATCCTGTTTTCCTTCCATCCTGTTTTCCTTCCTTCCTGCCGTTGATCCATCCATTCGTCATCCCTTAACTACTTATACTGTTTTTCTTTTTCAGCTCCAGCAGCTCCAGCCGGTGGAAAGTAAGTACCGTCTAGTGTAAATATTATGAGATAGTGTACTGTATATTTAAAGTATGCGGTGGTTGTATTAGTGATATGCTCTTTAACTTTGAGAAAGAGTGTATTGATGTTATTACTGTTCTTGGTTTTCTTTTCAAAATGTTGAAACCTTTGGAGAATTTTATTGAGAGAAAAGGTTTTGGTATAATGTGTTTTGAAGTTTGAAGTCTTGTGCTTGTTGTTGTGCAACAATGGTTAACAACTGGCAAGTACTATGGTTCATGTTCTAGGAAGATTTTAACATGCCAGCATTCTTGAATAAAATTTCAATCACTAACACACAAGTTGCACAATTCAAAAGTACTTGCCATTTGTTCTTTGTATAAATATGGATTCAAACCTCAGTCATTCAGAACTATGAGGTTGCATCATTTATCACTTGGCATTTACACATTTACATAGGTATGTTGCGGAGTTCCTGTTAAACTAGTAGCCTCTGTTTTAGGCAACCCAGTCAAAGGTGTGGTGGCAAGAGAAAGCAGGTTCTGTAGAGTTTGTGGAATGTGCAGTATCTGTAAAAATATATGAGGATTCAGAGGAATAGTTTGCTCCATGTTGCAAGACTTGAGTTTGCTCAGTGTTGCAAGACTTGAGACATAGTAGGTGGAGATGGAAGAATGTCTGTCAATTATGGCTGGAGAAGGATATGTTTGCCGTTAAATTAATGTTCCAGTGATAATAGTATTTTTGGCTATAAATTTTAATTTGTTCAAAGGTTTCTGTAATCTTATGAGCACCCTGAAATAAACCTGGAATCTTTGTTTATATATGTTGGGGCATATAGCTTATTGTTTATATGTGTGTTACTGTGTATATAGCTTATTGCTTGCCTATGTACATGTATAAAGGTGTGTTTTTCATATAACCCTTGAATGCCACATGATGTAATTTGTTTTCACTGGGACTGTAGATATTCCTGTGTTTACATTTAATGCATCTGTTATCAAAGACTGATAATAGCTGCTAGACTGAGGCCTGTGGTTGGGTTGGCTATCCCTGCATGATAAGGTATCGGGAAGTCTATGTTTGGTATGTCTGAGGTTGTGTAATTGGCCAGTTTAATACACTGTTTTCGCTGTGGATCTTTAGATTTACCTCTGATTATAATAAAACCTGCCTGGGCTCTTACAGAGAGAGAGCATGTTTTGACCTCTGATTTTGTCGTTTAGCTGCGGCTGTTCTGTCATTTGAGTCTTTGGTGTTTGATCTAAAAGCCACAAAATCCAATTACACTTCAGCAACACACACAAAAAAGCACAAATAGACAGTACACACTTGGGAAAACCATCAAGCAGATATGGAGGACATTTAGAGTGAGGGTTAGCACAGAGACATAGAGATATTTGGAATAATTGGAAGGTCAGAAACATGTCTAGATGTAATTATAAGTGTAAGACTGATGGGATATATATATATATATATATATATACATATATATATATACATATAATATATAGAGAGACACAGACAGACAGACAGACAGACAGATGCTATTTAACTTTACTTTTAATCAGCCAAATGGAGTAAAAGTTTGTTAAGGATGACAAGTCCATCCAGGGGCAAACGATGCTTGAATGTAGAAGAACGTTTCTTGCTATGGGCAGTCTATTGCACAACCAGCCACTGAAGGTAAACAATCCAGGGTAAACAGTTAATGGTGTATGAGCATGCATAGCTTCTGAGTTCCTGGTTCATATTGCACTGAGGATGAGGAAAGACAGCACATTGAAGTGAAACAGACAGGCTTCTGGACATACACTATCAGAGAGAGATTGAGACAGATATAGGCAGACAGAGGGAAAGAGGCAAAGAGTAAAGACCTCTTCGTTTTTCCATTTGTAATTGTACTGTGTAAAACCTGAAACCTCCAGAACATCATCTCATGAGTCATGCGTAGTTTTGAAGTAGAAGCATCAGCCATAATTGACAGGCATTTGAAGTAGAAGCATCCTAGAAACTATTTATGATTATTTCTGATTGGACCTGATTCGATTGGATGCTAGAAAATCTATTTCTGATTGCATATGATTGGCTTGGATCCTAGAAACTCTATTCTGATTGGACCTAGAAACTCTATTCTGATTGAACTTGATTTGCTTGGATCCTAGAAACTCTATTCTGATTGGACCTAGAAACTCTATTCTGATTGAACCTGATTTGCTTGGATCGTAGAAACTCTGTCTAGTTTGAACTGATTGGCTTGGATCCTAGAAACTCTATGTTTAATTGAATCTGATTGATATTGGATCGTAGAAACTATGTTTCATTGGATCTGGCATTTGCATTAGCTTCCTACGTCAGTAATCCTATGATCAAGTGATTGATGTATGTGACATTTTGAAGAATTCCATTCCACATTAACTCCACATTAACACTTGATTCCAAGTGGCACGTATATCACCGTGGTAATGGGATATGTGTCGATTTTCTGCTCTCTGGCTTCCTTATGAGCCGAGTTGCAAGGCATCCATCAGCAGTGAAATTTCTTATCAGTCTGGGTGGAACTAGTCTGCCAGGAGGAGATGTAGATGCAGTATAGTAAATATTTCTGTAAATCAACCACAGTAACCGTCTGAGTGGGTAAGTTCCTGGCTGGTGCCAAAGCAGTGCCAGTCCATGATTTAAATCACAGAAAAACTCTTTGGAGTCCTAACTGCATCCTCCGTTCAGGTGTATTGGCGAGAAATATGATGGACTTAACAGATTCAGGTGTGTAAATTGTGGCAGTGCTTGTAGATCTGCGAGATGCCAGAAATTTGCAGAATATTTACATGTTGTTGTGATGAAGTACTTGTCCGTTTCTGGCCTTCGTACTATTCTTAGTCTGTATATATCTGCCTCTGCATCTTCATCAAAATGTTTATTTGTCTCATTTGTCTGCGTGCTTTTGTATGCGTTGGACGTGGGTGTCTATTTATGTTTCTATTTGAGCTGATAGTAGTTGTACGCATGGTTCTAAATCAGCGTTGTATCTGAAGTAGATGCGAACGTGCCTCGGTACTTGCTCAAGTGGAAAATAACAATTCTCCTTCCTGGCCTTACGTAACCATAAATTTTTTATTACGGATGGATTACGTGCAAGAGATGTTTAGTGGTGTCAAAAGTCATCACAGTATATATCATTCTGACGTTACAAGCAAATATAGTTATAAATATCGAGTATATTCAGAGTGATACAGTTACACAGGTTTACATGTAATTCTTTACTACTTTTGTAATTAAACATTATGTGCATACTTTTGTCATAAGTGCTGATCTATTTATCATGTATTCCATTTCCTTGGGAGGAACTGCACTGGTTGTCTATGCAGTAACGCACTGAGTTTAAGCGCTGAATGCTTATGTTTAATTGTCTTGCACGCTGTGCTCCATCTTATCTTTAATAGGGAGCTGCAAGTCAGACTCTGATATCCATTTGCTCTGCTGAGCAAGGCGATCGGGTTGTCCTGCAAAGCCAAACTTCCATGGCCTAGCATAGAAGTTTTACTGAACGTTGTCAGCCCTTTTTTGGAGTAAGCTGCCTTGCAACGTGCAACGTGAGCGTCTTGGACGTCATGACTTTGAACTGTCTGCTAAGGACGTGAAGAACTTTATCCCACGTGTACTTTACAAACGTTTGCCCTAGATCTCACTTGACCGTATACCGGACTGTTTTTGTCCTCTGATGATTTAATTATTTAACACTTCTTTCTATTGTAACTGGTTGCGGTCTGTCAACCTGTCAGAAAATAAAACGAATATCTATCTATCTTTCGCTGTCTCTTGTCCACAAGCATTTGAAAAGCAGTCTATTCAATTGTGATTTTGTGTTGTCAGGTCAGGAGTGCCTCTGATGAGTTTCTATTGGAAGTGGTGCTACATAAATTTGTGATTGCAATTGCAATTAATTTTTTGGAATTGTGATACTTGTGAAATTTTGGGTGTCAGTGTACTGAGTTTCTGGCTTTTGACCTGATTGTGGCTTGATTTCGATGCTCCATGGATTAGTTGACGTGCATTAGACACCAGTGCAGTAGAAGTTGCTAATCAGTAATAGTAATTAGTAATTGTTTTTCAGTGCTGTAATTAGATGTTCATCAGATTGTGGCACAAGAGAAGTAACTATATTACTGGTAGTTAACATTGTGAAGTGTAGATTTTCTAATTTAGCAAATTCCTATAATTTGTCCATGTGTTTTATATTGTGTTTTTTCTCTATAGTAGCCTACTTTGATATTCTTGACAGTTTCTAGTGATCAGGCATTTCTTGATTAGTTTATTTATTGAATGATTGTTCTCTTGTAGGGCACCATCGTTCATACAAAAGCCAGCAATTAAGCAGCAAGATGGTGGGAAGAGGATATTGTTCGAGTGTAAAATAGCAGCCAGTCCTAAACCATTGCTGACTTGGTTTAGGGACACAGTTCAACTTTCAGATGGTGGTAAGAACTTCTCATTAGACATTTTAATTTTAAGTTATTTTATTTAGATGAATAAAAGGCAATAATTAAACAAATCCTGAAAAGGATTTGAAAATAGGTCCAAAGTGACATTTGCAAAGTGAAATTATCTTTTTGAGTGATCATGTAATACACTATAAATGAGTTTAATTTAATGATATATATATATATATATTATATTTAAAGTATATAAGTGATAATTAATAGTTAAAAGACATATAAATGCTGTTTGTTTATCTCTAAAGCAAGATGAGATATTGGTTCATTTATTATATTCACTGTAAGTGTCTGCAGAGACCTGGCCCTGAGGCTTCAAGCGGTCCAGCAACCACACAATGTTTCTTTATAGATTGCATTTCCCAGGGAATCAAATGCTGGATGCTGAGGCAAACTGCAAATGCATTAGCAATAAAATATAAACATAGCTTGTTCCAATACTTATGTTTTGTGGAAACATGCATTTATATTTGTCTTCCTGTGTCTGTTTCTTCTGCTCAGTCACTTATGTCATTTAATTCACACCTTAAAACTTATCTTTTCAAATTGCTTATCCACCATAGGCTGTCTCTGTCTCATTGGACTAACCTTCTGGCTATAGACTTGATTATGGCTTAGGTTTTGGTGTGTTTGTTATCGGTCGATGCCTTTTGCAGTATACACTGGCACTACAGAAGTTACTCATTAGTAATAACGATTAATAATAATTTTAGGCCCTTTTAACTAGTGCTCTTTTCTTGACTGGCCTTTTATTCTGTTTTGTTTGCTTAGGAATATTAACAAGCACTAGATAACCAGTGATTATGGTAATGTGGCTCAGCAGTGATTGGCTGTGATACACCCTAAATTTGTGAATGTGTGTAATTGTAATCGTAATCAAATATTTATATAGCACCTCTCAGAAACAGAGGCGCTCCCGACTCGGGCCAGTGTCTTCACTGGTAAAGAGAGATGTTTTCAGGTGCTGATGGAATTGGTCAAAAGAAATACAGAAAAGATCAGCCCTGAGGGACTGAGGTAACCAGTTGCAGCTAGTGGGACCAGCAATAGTGAAACTCCTAGACTGGGCCGTAGAAGTACCCATACTTATTTGAACCGTGCTTTTTTCCACAATAAATCCTGTTGTTGACAAACTTATTTTATTGTTTCAGTGCTTTTAAAAATATACCAAGTTCTACTTTCAGCGCTTTATCTGAGATATATCTGGTTTGCGCTGGGGCTGAAATTTCTTGTGTCAGATGTCATGATAATTGTTGCATTTGTGGATGTTTTTAGGTCGCTATCGATATATCGAGAAGGAAGAGGGTGAAGGGAATTTCTACATGGCTTTGGAATTATCAGAGCCCCAGGCGGTTGATGCTGCCACTTATAGGCTCAATGCTAGAAACCAGTTTGGAGAGAGCAATGCTAACCTCAAACTCAATTTTGACGGTAAATCTTTATATCTGTTTACGTTGTCAGCCAGAAATATGTTTTTCCGATAAGACAGGGAACATGTAAGCAGCTCTTGAAATCTTTCAGTTGATTTGGAGCCCTAGTTTTTGGCCCACTTTGTCGACTCTTGTGGGATATTCGTAAAAATGCGAACAAGATTTACCCCTGTGGCATTCCATGTACACAGCTCATGGTATCGATAGTGCCTCAATGCCAGAGTATAGTGTGGCCATTTTTGGATGTGCTTACGGCTGTTTATTGTAATTACCTCGGATGTTTCGTTGCTGATTCATCTTAGTGTCTGCTTGTATAAGTACTGGTATCTTAAGTATAGTGGCAGCAGAATTAATTGCTATTGGTTGCCTCCAAGCAAGACGAGAGCACCTGAGATGTTTCCTAGGTGATGCAGTGCGTTTTGCACCAGACGCAGAATTTGGTTCTTGTTTATCTCCGGGTGAGACTGGTTTTCCAGTTTTTTCTTCCACTTGTTTTTGTATTTTATGGGCTCCTTGTATTCTTGGCTTTGAGTTTGTGTGAAAGGTCAACACTCTGGTTCTGAGCATGCTCCCCAATTGAGTGAGGTTGTGCTTAAAAATACCTCTAGGTTGATTACGTGGTTGTTGTCACTACTCTGCTTCGTATTGATTGACTGACGTACATACAGACCGAAAGGCTGAAAGATTGACTGATAGGTGAAACTGATACAGGTCTGCAAAAACCCAACACAGTAGTATCGCTTTATGGATGTTATGCATTTTGGTTTCTTTGTAACTGGTGATAATTGATTGTTTGTACACATGTTTCTAATCAGTCATATAGTGCTGTTAGAACCTCTAAAAGGATTGCAAAGCAACGGTAAACTGTAAAGACTTTGGTTTCTATATTTAGCAACAGGTGAAAATTCCACCCTGCTGAGCCAAGCTATAATTGTGCCCTGTGCCAAGCACCCCAAAGATAAGAGTTAGGCCTATTAGTTCAATGAATGAAATCATTCCATCTCAAAAGTTGTGCCCACTCTTGAGTTGCACCCTGTTCCACGAAGGCAGAGGAACACCCCTCGCTACCCCTCTGACAAGAGCTCCCGTTGTTCAAAATATTCCATCAACTGGGGTTGGAAGTATCGGTTGGATAAGATACAGAGAAACTGTTGGCAATAGACAAGAACCAACACAGGTTGAGCATTTGTTCAATTTAAAAATTTGTATGTGAGAAATATGACCAAGCAGGTACTTCTTTATGTCTGTATGTATAGATGAATGGACAGGCACAGCTGGCACGAGTTTTGGTTTGCGTTTTCCCTCAAAATATTTGTGTCAGACTACTTTTTTCAAGAGTAGTTCTCAGAAACATTTGGTTTTGCTGGCAAATACAACTACAGAATGGTCCTGGTAAACAGATTTGACTGGTCCAGGACAGCTGGTGATCGTTGGTATCATGCTGTAGTTTAGGCACCACGTTTGCGCTAGCATTCTTGTCAGGAAGTGATACTGTACATGTTGGGTGCTACTGTCAGTAAAATGGCTGCTACTGTCAGTAAAATGGCAGCATTTACAATGGGATTTCATATTACAGTATAATTCTGTTCTCTTCTAATGTATGGTCTGTTTGATGTGTTGTTGATGTTGCCGTTTGTTGTTACTCCAACAACGATGTGAACTGTTTGTCTTATGCTGACCTTATCTGTTGTTGATGCCTTTGGGCATAGCCTAGTAATTCTTGTTAAGTCATGTGATGTAGTTTTGTCTGATGTTAACAAAGGGATTCCTTAATGGAGAATGTTAGAAAGGTTATGCAAATTCTGTAGGGCATTGAGCTGGTTCTTAGCTACAATGCATTAATGTTTTCAAACAACAATAAATACATCTGTTTTTTAACACTTAGCACTTGTGCCATGCGCTGGCAATTGACATGGTACATCAGAAGTAGCTCGCTATTTTACAGTTGTCGTCATCGCGATTACAGTTGCTCCTTAAACATGTAGTATTTGTTTAAAAATAATCTTATGTGTTTAGGTTGATTGTGACTTTAATGCCTTTTAGTCAGCCTGTTGTTTAATACTATCTATCATTTATGAAAAGGCATTTATGGTGCTTCCTGTGAGTGTAATTAGGTGTTGGTAAAAAGAAACAAATGCAGACCAAGACTATGATGGATAGGCAACATAAATGGGGAGATAACATCCATGGGACTAACACTGAGGGGCACTGGACTTGAGTGACCGAGGACAGTGGAGATCTTTCATTTGTATCCATCGCAGCCAGAGGGCTGGCATCAGGAACTGGTGATGATGATGATACATGTAATGGCAAGTGAGACTGGATGATTAGAGCTTCCTCAGCAGACTTATTGTGTGTAGATTCAGCTGAATTGGTGCTATATAAATGTCATCTTACGTTACATCGTGTCGAATGTTGATGATTACAGTTTCCAAGGCTCCACCTGGGACTGCGCCATCGTTTACATCACAGCCGCTAATAAATCAGATACCACCAGATGGAGTCATCTTCGAGGCTCAGCTGAAGGCCATCCCGTCTCCTACAATCCAGTGGTTCAAGGGAACGACACCGGTGGCCGATGGTGGCCGATACAGAATTGTCACGCAGACAGATGGGACGAATTACGCTTTGTCTTTTGAAATACCAGGGGTGACGAAAGAAGATAGCGGTGCATATAAAGTGACAGCAAAGAACAGCCTTGGAGAGTCCAATGCTAACATCAATCTCAACTTAGAGGGTATGAATGAGTTTGATTTTAATTGTTGTATACAAGAATGCATCATTTAATATGTACAAGGATGGTATGTGCTGTTTTGGAATTGAGGATTGATGTGCATACCTACAGCACTAATGCTGGGAATACAGGTGGTGGCTGTCAGTGAAACTTTTGCCCATGTGCCTGAGGCACAAAATAAAAAATAAATAAAATAAAAAGCTGCTTGAAGAACTGCGAGAGATAACTCCACCAGCTGAAGATGACGAGAAGGATGATATTCTATACGAGGAAGTGGAAAGGGCGGTGAACCAGCTGAAGAAAAACAAAAGTCCTGGAACAGATGGAATAACAGGAGAAATGATAAAAGCTGGAGGAAGGGATATGATAAGGACAATTCAGGGAATATGTAACCAAGTGTGGCAAGAGGGAACAGTACCAGAGGAATGGACGAAGTCCATACTTGTAACAATACCTAAGAAAGGAGACTTAACATTATGTAAGAACTATAGAACTATAGTACTGATAAACCATATGGGGAAAGTACTCATGACAATTTTGTTGAGTCGTCTGAAGGCAAAAACGGAGGAATATATGTCTGATGAACAAGCAGGATTTAGAAAAGATAGAAGCACAGTCCAACAAATTCTGATGTTAAGGTTGATTGCTGAAAAAGCCAAGAGAAAAAACAAGCCTGTCTATAATTGTTTCGTGGACTTTCAGAAGGCATTTGATTCCATCAAGCATGACGTGACATGGGCAGTACTAAAGTCATATGGAGTAGGAAACAGACTGATACAAATACTAAAAAACATTGGTGACAGATCAAAATCTGCAGTGAAGGTGGGACGGGAAATAGGAGAATGGTTTTTAACTACGATAGGGACAAGGCAAGGAGATCCAATTTCACCCAATACATTCATCACTTACTTGGAAAGAGTCATGGAAGATATACAAGACAATGGAACTGGAATCTCCGTACAGGGAGAACTGATTAATAACCTAAAATTTGCAGATGACATTGACTTGCTGGAGAATAGTTGTGAGAAGCTACAGGAAAATGTTTGCGCACTGAACACATCTGCACAACGGGCTGGATTAAAAATAAATGTGGATAAAACAAAAACAATGGTATTTGGCAAGAAGACAATAGACAGGGAAATAAAAGTGCAAGATGAGGTGATGGAGAATGTAACAGAATTTGTGTACTTAGGTAGTCTGTTAACATGGAATAATGATTGTACAAAGGACATAAAGGCAAGAATAGCAAAGGCAAAGGGAGTTATGGCAGGACTAAATTCCATCTGGAATAGTAAGCAAATTAGTTATAAGACAAAGCTGAATGTCTTGAAAACATGCGTGTTTAGTACAGCTCTTTATGCGTGTGAGGCCTGGACAATTAAAAAGACTGATCGTGATAAAATCCTGGCTTTTGAAATGTACTGTTATAGAAGAATATTGCATCTGAATTGGACAATGAAGGTGACAAATAAGGAGGTCCGAAGAAGATTACATATAAAGGAAGATCTAATACAGTCAGTAATGAGAAGGAAATTGGGTCTGTTTGGACATATATGTAGAATGGACAATAATAGAAAAATAAAAACTGTCATGATGGGTATGATGGATGGAAGTGGACGAAGAGGAAGACCTAACAGGGAATGGACTGATGACATCAGGGATTGGTGCAAACAAGACCTACACAGTTTGAGTGTATTGGCGCAAGACAGAGGATTATGGAAACAGATGATGAAATTTGCATTGGACACCTACGGGCTTTCGGCCCATGGATCCTGATGATGATGATGAT
Organism: Aporrectodea caliginosa; assembly: GCA_020284085.1. Taxonomy (NCBI): domain Eukaryota; kingdom Metazoa; phylum Annelida; class Clitellata; order Crassiclitellata; family Lumbricidae; genus Aporrectodea; species Aporrectodea caliginosa. The sequence continues at coordinate 165,499 of JACEVL010000372.1, forward strand.
GCCTGAGGCCAAGGAGTTGCTAGCTTCTTGCAGCTTTCATCCAGTTGTCCCAAGCTTGTCATCACTTGGAAACCATTTTTATGTGTGGAATCTTATAACAATAGAGGTAGCACGCACTATCCATGCGAAAAAGATGTAAATAAAAGTATTTAACAATGGCAGCTGCCTATTGTTTGACATACCCGGTAGGCAGTTGGCTGCTGTAGGTAAGCAGAGCTCAGATAATGCACAGTTTCTCTTTGAGGTGAGTGCAGTGTAGCTCTTGTTATTTCTTTTTTTGATTATAAATAGAGGAGTTGAATAGGACCAAAAACTGATGCCATATTAGCTTTCTAAACAGGTCAAACTAATTTCAAATTAACAATGTAATGTACTAAGGAAACTGTACAATTAAGAATTTTTGGCATTGTCATTTATTTTACATTAAATCCATATTGTTTTATTTCTTGCGAGCAGTAACATTGTAATTACTCCATTATATCATTTAAGTCATTTTCATTATTGACACTTTAATGATGAGAATGTACTGAAAGTGACGGGGAAACCAATGCAGCTCATCATTAAAGTGTTGAAGTAATTGTAGGTAAGCGAGTTGAAACAGATGAGTCTTGTTTGATCTGAAAGAAAACTAAGACCTGACAGAACATATTGAGTGGGGGGAAGCGAACTACAGAGCTACAGACTGCTACTGAGAATGCCCAGGAGCCAATGCAGTTCTGGTGCGAGGCACAGCATGAGTCAAAGTATCTGTGGATAAAGTGATGCAATGTTTGCATGTATACGGGATGAGAAAGGAGCAGAGATAAGTCGCTTATTTAAATGTAGTTGTATTGTGATCATGAATGGAAAGTGGTGCATTTCAGTGGGATGGTATTTGCGGTAGGTATTTTGAAACGGAAGACCTGTACAAGTTATTGGATGACAGGTGACAGCTCAGGAGATTAGCAGCAACCTTTTCCAGAAGTTTTAAAATGAATTTGAGAGTAAATATTGGGTGATTGTTTGATAGATGATCAGAAGAGAGAGGATTTTCACTTATGGTTAACTTCGGTGTGAGCAAAACAGTCAGGAAAAGCTGCCTTCATTGAAGGAGAGCTTGACTGATGGATGTGATTACTGGGCCCGAGACATCAAAACACTCTATCAGAAGGGCATTAGGAATGAGATCATAGGGCAGATTGCTTGGCAGCAGATGAAAAAATAAGATTGCAAATCTCAGTAAGTGTTGATGGTTGGAGTAAGCTGGAAGAAATTTAGGGTATGATAGACCATCATAGGTAGGAAGGTTTGAAACCTTGAGTCTAAGGAGTTAGGTTTTTCTGAAGAAACACAAGAACTTGTTGGCAAAGAATGAGTGTAATAGTAGGTAGTAGACTGCATTTGTCATGAGGAATGTTTGTTTTACTGTCTGCCTAGTAAACTATGAGAAGGCCAGCTTTCAAAGACACGACAGGGTATAGATGTAGCTTTGCCTAAAAAGACATTTTTATGGGAAATTTGACAATGCGCCTAAATTTTGAGGAGATGAAAAAGTTGATGAGAGCTTTGCCGACAACTTTCAAGATAGCTGCTGGGTTGATCATTAACATTGACTTTCACAAGTCGACTTTAGTAATTTATTGATTATTTTGTCTTTTCCTCAGAGCTCATGCAGAAGACATCAAAAACAACAAAGACAACAACAGAAAGCAAAGTGGAGGAAACAAAAACAGAAAAGAAATCAGAAAAGAAAAGCAAGGAAAAGAAGGAAGCTGTTGTTGAGAACAGTGTGCCAAACAGTCAGGCAGAAGTGATCGAGGAAGTTACTGTGAAGAAGGAGGTAAAAACAGAGTCACAGGCCACCAATGAAGTGAATGATGTCACAGCCATACCTAAGAAGGACGAAAAGAAAGCGGATAAGAAGGACAAGAAGGAAAAGAAGGAAGAGACAAAGGAGGAAAAGAAAGTAGAAAAGAAGGAAGAGATTAAGGAAGAAAAGAAAGTAGACAAGAAAGAAGAGAAGACAGAGGAAAAGAAGGAGGAAAAGAAAGCAAAGAAGAAGGAAGAGAAGGCAGAAGAAAAGAAGGAAGAAAAGAAAGATGAGGCAAAGCTGGCAAATGACGTTGATTCTAAGAAGAAGGAGGTGAAGACCAAGAAGACCACTGGAAAAACTGCAGAACCAGCTAAACCCCCTGAACCAGAAAAATTACCACCAGAAATTCTGGGAAAACTCCAGGATTTGGTATGTATTTTTGTCTAACTGTACTTGATAGTCTTTTGCACATTAAGCCACTGAAGGGTGTAAGGTTTTCGTGATACAAAGAGATGAGCAACTGGATAATGGACAGACTTTCTGTTTGTAATTTAAGAGTCTGCACAAATTGATTCAACCTGCATAAGTTGAGGTTAACAGCTTCCATTTGGATGCCACACTTTTTGCTGCTGTTCAATTGAACTGCATTATTTATTTTCTTTTTCTTGAGCACCATTACTATAAAAACATGATGAATAATCTGTGTTCCCTACAAAGTAGGCACTCCACCAGTCAGCCCCAGAGTTACACAAATATAAAATAATGTACACTGTGATGCACATAATATACATTTGCATCTTATGTTAACACGTGTCAGAACACGAGCTGCTGTAATGATCAATGCAGGTCTGGATTTTTTAATCTACTGAGGCTGACTGCTTGGAGAAGGCAGTTCAAATGGTTATAGATATAGAACGTTTGAACAAAGATGAACAGGGAGACAATAGTGGTATTCTTGTTTGGTAACCACTCACAACTTGTGTTACTAGACCTGGACGTGGTCATGGACAAAGACCTATCAGTATTGTATCATGCCAACTTCCTCTGCAGGTCCTGCTTTTATCAGCAGAAATCATCGACACGTTGCTAGTTCTGGTGTTTGACACTGCTCTGACTTTTCTCTACTCTTTCATGCTTGGACTGCTGCAATGCCATCCTTTCAGGCCTGCCAGAGCTTTGGGTAAATCAGCTTCAGTCAGCTGTGAGATCAAATATGTGACTGACCTACCAGGATTCTTGTATGTTTCAAACCTTGTGTAATAGATATGGGCTGGCCCCTGGTCAAGAGTGGAATTACATTCAATGTCCTTCTTGAGTTGACGTTCATAGTCAGTATTGCCCCAGCATAACATACATCAGGAAGTTTGTGTTCCTGTGTAAAGCCAGCCAAATCGATGAACTTTGTTCATTATAGTTCAGCCCACTATGCTCTGAGGCCCTGTTAGTTCCACATTCCTATTCAGCCACTTATCACACTTTCTCTTTTGGATATGAACTGTTCTGCCAGAAGCAGAATTTTAAGCTTTATCAGGGCTTGAAAACATTCTGTGTGCCAGGCTGGATTAGATTTGTGAAGGTGATTTCTTGAATTTATGTAGTGCCACCATTTACAGCATGGGGCAAGGGAGAGGACTGGCCACATACCAAGGCTAATACAATGAACTGGGTAAAATTTCATACCTATTGCTACCTCTCAGGGTTAACTTGAAGGACTGCTCATTTTGTATGACATGAGACCTTGCAGGTGCAGTCTGAAGATGTTTTAAGTGCATAAAACATGTTGTGTGCTTGTAAATTTTAGACTGTAAATCAAGGCCAGAAGATTGAATTCAGTGCAAAGATTGCTGGCACAAAACCAACTGTGACATGGTACCAAAACGATACCATAAAGTTAAAGTCTGGTGTGAACACAAAAATAACCTTTACAAAAGAAGAGGCCAAGCTCCTGATTATTGAATCGGCTGCTGAACATGTGGGAGATTACAAACTTGAAGCAGTCAACGAATTTGGCCAAGCAACGCAGACGTGTAAAGTAAACGTAATACGTAAGCACTGTTCTATTTTGTTTACTATCAATATTTCTGCCGGTTTTGTTAATCTTTTGTTTCACAATATTTTTTAGTTCACATTTTAATTGTAAACTTTTGCTTAATCAGACATCATTTATTAACTGATTTCCTAAATGAAGAGCATATTTTAGCAGAAAGTGTTGTAACATATTATACTATGTTATAATCTTATATTAAAAATCTGATGAGTTTTCTTAAACAGGTGCTTTATAAACAAGCACATACAATTGCAACATGGGTAAGAATGTAAATTTAAAGTTGAAGTAAAATAAGAAAACCACGGCAACCACATTTGTTCGGCCCACTGGTCCCAGAGTCATGGTTGTCAGAAAGTATGTGGAAAACGTTCTGGTGTTGTCCTTCAGCTTTGCTAATTAGAAATGTGTATTAATTATTTCTGGATTGCATGTATATGGCATTTATTGATGCCTCTGACTTTTATGATTATGATGCTGTTACATTTTAATAATTATTTTTGGTTGGATAGTAAAGAACAAGTTATATTAGATGTGATGATATTGAATTAACTAGGTGTCTTGTCTTGCCTTACACCATCCTTGATCCAAGGATTGTATGCACCACAGACGATTTTGTTTCATCCAATTCTGTTTCTTGTCTATATCAGTAATCCAGTTGATGACATTATGCTTTCAATCCCTTATGCCATTTTAACACTTTAATGACGAGCTGCATTGGTTTCTCTGTCACTTTTAGTACACGCTCGTCGTTTAAGTGTTAAGTCTTCCGTAAGCAGCATTGATCCCAGAACTGTGCCTTGGAATATTCTCATTCTCCAGACAATCTCCACTCTGCAACACATGTCAACAATATGCAAGCTTCCTCTGTTTGTTTAATCTGAGTAGACTCCTTTCTACTCCAGCGGTCTCCAACACCCTCTCGTTTGTGTTCCTCTCAGTCCATGATACCCTAAGGATCTGCCGCTATCACTTAATTTCAAATGTGTTGATTCCAGCCTCCTCATTCTTCGTAACAGTCCAGCTCTCACAGCCAGGCCCGTTCATTGCCACTGGCCATACAAGAACATTCTTGAGTCAGAGCTTTGTTTCAAGCAAAATGTTGTGACTTTTCCATACCTGTTTCAGTGCAGCCCAATACATTGTCTCTTTGCTAACCTTGACCAAATATCTCTACTACGTTCAGTGTCCTTGATTATTACTATGAGTAGTGATTAGTTAAAGTTAATTAAGGTCATGTACAGCCAGGATAGGGTAGCTTGTTTAGATTGGTTTAATCTAAAAACCAATAGGATAGGATAGATAGTTTAGATTAAGTTCAGTGAAGCTTAGTTAAGTTTAGTTTAGATTAGATTAGATTAAATTAAATACAAATCTGATTTTGATTAGTAGATAAAAAACAAGGCAGTTTTTTTTACAGTTGATGGTTTGCCATTTAGGGAAATGAAATGATTTACATCTTGAATATGCGTTGTTAATTTTTACATCTAAAATATTAGAAATATGTTGTGTATTTTGCAGCAAATGGTAGGTATTTATGTGAAGAAAGACAAAGTTTACCGTAATTGGGCAGCTGAGAGTTCTGTGATCCAACTACAGTGTGGACCCGTTAACATGAAGTTCTTGGGGTCAAGCCATTTGAAAACACATGCAAATCGGGCCTCTTGTAAACAAACTCGTGCTGAAATGACCTAAAATATTCTCTAGCTAAACTTGTACAGGATGCATTTCATCTATCTTCCATAACTTTTTTTCATTCAGCATATCTAAAAGTATTTTAATTGTTTATGATCTAATTTTAAGAACCCCCAAAATGCAAAATACTAAACTTGATGACCTTATTAAATAAAAGGTCGTGGATACAGCACGCCCGACGTGATCCTAATACCTGGGACTAGAATCACGCCCGCTACGCAATTGGTCAATGCATGTCACATGATTTTGTATACGTGAAACGAACCGACCGACAAACTTTCCCGAGTTCGCTGGAAGATTGTTCACCATGTCTTCTAATGACGACACTAACCCTAACCCTGACCCTAACCGACCCTCACGACACCTAACCTGACCCTAACCGACCCTCACGACACCTAATCTGACCCTAAACGACCCTCACGAATCCTAACCTGATCCTATCCGACCCTCAAGATGTTCGCCATTTCAAAATTTCAATGGAAGACAGCAAGTTCACGTGACAGGCTTTAGCCAATAGCACGACGGGCGTGAATGTAGTACTGGGGTTCCACTAACGCCCGGGGCGTGAGCGGATCCACTACATAAATAAAAATGTCAATAAATAAAATGTAACCATAAAAATAATATATTTGACTGGATGTTTTGTAAATTAGTAGCGCAAACAATACATTATCATGTGCATGATTCAACATAGTGTCAACAGAATTAGTATTCCAAGAGTCACATTCTAATTTATGTTTGGTGCATCTAGTCAAGACAACAGTTTTACATAATATATTTTTTTGTTTCATGCTCTTAGCTCTATGTTTATTGTTACAATTGCTCATACTATGAAGGTTTTTAATCTGTATGCATACTTAATATCGTCTGAGTCATTGTATGTTCTGGCATTCAGCATATGACAGCAGCAAATAGCTCCCTCTTGGTAGAGGTCCTAGCTTCCTATATTGCACAGTAACTGCACTTGTGCACAAATTTGTGCAGTTTTGTTTCATATTTTACACAACGTTGTATAATATCAATATACCAAGAAGTTGTGACTTGCACTTTGCAATCAATCTAGCAGCTAATAATATTTCATCATCAGTGTGTGAATGCTGACACTTGACTACCATTATGAAATAAGACTTATTAAAAATTTAAATATATATTACGTAGTTTATATGTAGTTTATTAAAACAACACGATGTGTCTTACAAAACTGGTGCTGAAATGGAAAAGGAAATAAACTTTACAGAGCTTTTTTTCATGAAACCTCCTTCCTATGTTTAGATAGTTAGCATTACACTGCAGTTTTTGTACTGTGCTTTAAATAGCACGGTACAAAGTTAATCGCTTTGGGGTCATGACATGTACTTCATGTTATGTGGAATTTCGCATAAACGCATCCACACTGTAGTTGCCTTTGGTCTTTATTGCTTAACAAAATGTTGCTCCTTTGCATGAAGTATGGATATTTTTGCTTTGTATTTGACTTTGCTACAAATTGACCTCTTTTATCTGGTTTGACCTTGTTCATGACCTTGGGTGCTTTCGATAAATAATATTCTAATATTCTTTTTGATATGCTCAAAGAACAACTGTGAGTTTCTGTTGCTTATTTACTCAACGATCTTTTACGCTTTTGTTTCCTTAACTGGGAAAGAGTTGACCACTTGTCTCAGAAGATGCCTGTAAAAGTCCTCTTCACCTTTGGACCCTGTTTGGTGTAGTGCATTAGAAAGGTCATCATGTCCTTCACAAATGACCTTTTGTATTTATATTTGAAGTGACCTAATTGACCGGACTTAATTTCAAGTTGTGATTACAAGCAGACTTTCGGACTGTGATTGGTTAGGACTGAATGTGCTTATGAAATCATTGAATATAGATAGCTATGACCTGATCTGCTTGAGAAGGCTGTCCTTCAAATCTTTAATTTCAGAAGTGTCTTGCTTTAATGCAGACCTTGGTGTTTGTTGGTGCTTACAGCTCTCTTTGTTCTTGTGTCCTCTTCACTTAGTCATTGCCACTGTGCTCTTTTATTGTTGTGCCCTGGCCTATTTCTAGTGCAAGGCCACTCTCAGCAGCTTTCAGTTAACTGTTGGCTTCTTCAAGTTTTATTTAATAAATTCCCATGCTTTTAATTACTTAATTTTTTATTTTAATTTGTTTGAGTAAAACATGTTCTTATGTCAGCCAATTTGCATAATTCGTAACCTGCCAGCATATCCACAGTCATTAGACTGGACCCAAATTGTCTCGAAATGGGTCCTATATGGTAATATGGGTCCTCTACGGACTCCATATGGGCATGCTGGCAGGGAAACTGCTTTTCTGTTTGTTTCAGCATTTGTGTATTTTATTTAATATTTCTTGATTCTCACTCTCATTCCAAGTTATTCTAAGCTACTTTCAATTTGCTTATTTGTTTATTTGATTTTTATGATTTTACTTTTAACCTTTTGCATGTGTCTTATTTTTTAAAATTTGTAACATTTGCTCACTGCGATGTTTATGTTCATGACAAGAATTAAATGACAGTGTTATTCACTTCTGGTCAGTAAAGATGTTGAAGGCGCAAAAGTATTGTGAAGCTGTATTATAACTGTTATACGGTTAGTTTAAATTGCTTCAGTAATGGTAATGGTAATTGCAAATTTATTTAGTACCACTTCAAGAGAGACTTACCAGAGGCGCTCCTGACCTCACACAATAAAACCATGATTGAACAAAATGATCTTCAAGGGTTTGCGGAAAAGACTGACTTCTGTATTAGGTTTTTCACTTTCATTGCCACAGATTGTTTGAAGCAAGGAAGGGGTTGATTACCAGGAAGTAATCAATTTACTTAGTTTACCATTCTGAGAGATAATGGACGGAAAGCATTATTTAGATATTAAAGCAATGCTGTTAAGGTCATAACTGTAACTTTGCATTAGCACAAAACAGATGTTTAGGTCATTATAGTTGCACCTCTTTAATTAGGTCAGATAGCCTCATGTAGTATGTTTGAGAGTTTTTAACAGGGCTGTATAAATGTGTAGGTACATGCATATACTAATTGTACTTATTAATAATGGTAATGGTTGATGCAAAGATATCAGTAATTGGTGCTGAGCAGTTTGTGCATTGGTCTTGCTCAAGGTTCCTTCATAGTGACTGCCCAAGGGGAGGAACATTATAAGACACGAGCTTAACCATCGGCCTATGAGTATTCTGGTATATGGGCACATGGAGCCATCATTATATGTATAGTTCTTATATGCAAAATCAAAATCCTTATGTTGGTTTTTGTGTGATTTCAGTAAGGAAACGGTGAAGTATTTTAAACTGTGATTGTCAAATTATGATCCTTGTTTTCGTCATCATCACCCTTATCCTAGTTATAATTATCATGTGGTAGTCATCATAATTGTTGACAGATGCATAATGATTTGCCTGTTTGTCATTTGGTATTATAAGATAACGTTATAAATATGTTGTGTTTGCTTTTAGTGCCAGACAAACTGCCAGGCAAAGTTAAGGCAAAGTCCAAAGGAGAAGAGTCAAAAGTGGTAAAGAGTTTTTTTAAACTTTTCTTTTTAGAACAAGGTTTTTCCTTGAATTAAATTCTTGTGTAATAGAACTGCTCTGTTGCAACTGTTCATTGAAACTTTTTGTTTTGAAAGGCAAAGCAAATTCTTTAATTTTGCAGTGATGCTTTTAATTTAAATTATTCTTTTAACTTAAAGTGCCCTTTTAAGTTGTCTATTCATTTTATTAAAGGAATGGTATGTTGGAACTGTTCCTTTGGAAAAGTGCACATCGTACTGTTTTGTGAAACTGGTCTTGAAAATGTTCCTTTGCCACTGTTTTATTGAAACTGTTCTTTTGAAACCATATTCAGATTGTGTTCTTAATGTGTTCCTTTTCGTACAAATTTTGACATCTTTTTAACTCTGCCTTTTAAACTTTTCATTTTGAAAAGTGCCAAACAATGTTTTAAAACTGCTAATGATTTTGTTGACCACTGCTGCTATGTCTTTGAACTCCTATCAATTTCCTGTTGAGATCTATGTTGTAGTGAGTGCTTGTCATGGTGTGGAATTGTTATCTTACATCAGCCAATATTCGTACAACTGTAGGACTTTGTTTGATGATGACCGTAACATACCTTTAAAATATTCCTTATTTTACTCAGTGAGCAGCTATACCTCCACTTTGAGAGAGAATTGGTAGACCTGATCATTCTTGGATTAATTATTCATTTTATTGCAGACTGAAGTAAATGGCACATTGGAGACGACAAGTGTTGAGCAGACTAGCTTTTCTCAAGGTAATAAAATCATGCATATGCGCATCATGAAATCTATCTGTGCTAATGTGCTTGCATATTAATTTATTTTGGCTTAGTTTAAGTCTTAGTGAGCTAAATAAAAAGTTTAGAATCAAGCAATACCAGTTTCTTAATTTGTAGTTCTTATTTTGCTTTAACACTTTAACAATGAGCGTGTACTAAAAGTGACTGGGAAACCAATACAGCTCATAATTAAAGTGTTAAGACTTATGAGCATTTGTTATTATATAGCTATGGTTTTGTTTTCTTGATTTCTGGATATATTTTGTTGTTAATATTGTGTATTTATTTTCAAATTTCTTTTTAGTTGGCTTATAATTATTAGAACAAATAGTTTCCGAATACATGGTAGTTTTTGGAAGATGTATACCTAACACGTGGCACGACCTGTGCTTTGGTTTAAGTGCAAATGGAAAACTTGCAGACTTTTGTTGTCAGAGAGGTTATGTAATGGTTTGACTGTTAATTATGCATCAGGTGCAGATGATCAGTTAAATGACCAGCTAATAATAATCTTTTCAGTTTTAGATTTTAGCTGCTTGGAAACTTACGTCTGTGATCTTTAAGAATTATCTGTGTTTGTGTTTGGATGATGTTGAATGTTTGCACAGCTAGACTTTTTAAGAAGCAAGGGTTAGGTTCTTTGTGTGAGTCTGTGTGTGCATTTGTTTTGTGTTTTTCTATTAGTTTAGCTTTTCTGTTTGTGCATGAAGGATGAAGGATGGAATTCTATAGTTGATTAATTGATCAAAGTCAATAACTCTCTATGGCACGTTTACAAATAGACTTCTTTTCCATGTCGGAAGATTTGCTTAAGAGTCACTTGAGAGTCTACCTTGGACAAAGGGTATTGATCATAGTTGTAAAAAAGGTTTTTTTCGTTTTTTATTTTTCCTCCCAAAACGGCGTTTTTTTCGTTTTTTATTTCTCGCCTTGTTTTTTTCCGTTTTTAATTTTTTTTATGTAACTTAATTTATTTATTAACTGTCTGTTACTATTTGTTTAATTTTATTTTTGTCTGATATCCCTTACGTTGTCTCCGTCCTTTCAAGGATTCATATAATTTACGTCACTATTTAGTGTCATCAATTGAAATAAACAGCTACAGGAAATAAAATTTATAAAAGTTATTTGAATTTCTAAGTTATCCAAAATGCGAAATGTTGTCTTTGTACTCAGTAATCTCTTATTGACTGATAAACTGATATTTTTTCTGGCTATGCCCCGACAATACATTACAGTTATGACAATGGAGTTACAGAAGTCACTGAATTAGATAAAGACCTCTAATCTTGCATATTGTTTTGACCAGACTTTGTACTAAAGCTAGTTTAGGTTTGCAATTTTATTTATTTTGGCATTTCTGTTTTCTTCTTGCTGTATCTTATTTATTGTAGCAAACATGTTTTCTTTACTAACGTCTTTACAGGAATAATTCCTTCGATAACTGTTTACGATGAGAGTCTTTCAGTTACTAAAACTTCACAAAGAGGTAAAGCCTAGGCTACCCTGCATGTCACCAAGTTGTGGTCATTCCCAGGTTTAGACCAGCTTACTAAAGTTACCCGGGAGAAAAGTATTCTGACGCTGTTACCTGCGCTTGAACCTAATGTATTTCATTCCTTGTACATCCAATTGTAGCCTCCATGTGTATGTTGCACACCAGCTGTGACTCTTGCACCAGACCCTAAAACCCCTTCTTTTCCTATGTGTAGATGAAATTATGCAACTTTTGTTGGACTAATTACAATTTTGGTTACAATTTTATTTGTTTTGGTTGTGTTTGGTGACAGCGACCAGTGTTGACATTGAGATTATCACTAATAAATGGGGCTTTTTGAATTTAACGGTAGCATTTTCACTTCCATTGAATTTGCAATATTAATACAATGTATATAAATGGAATACAAGTAGTAACATTTAGAAATCTCACTGCCATAGTAAAATTAGCGTAGCGTCACTGTGAATTTCGTCATTCCTTGTAATGTAGTGTAAGCAGTGATGGTCTCAGTGGTTGTATGTCACAGTGCAGGCACAGATTAGGAACTCTGAACTTCTGTCACTCGGTCATGGATGAGAATCTGTTGTTTTGGTTAAAAAATGCACAATATAAATGTCCAGATCCAAACATGCATGCATGCATGCATACACGCATATATATATATAGGCCTATACTTACATGTACACATATGCTGCTGAAAAATATTTCAGTGAACTACATACATACCCACTTACTCTTGCTGATATTCTTCAGTAATTTCTGTAGTAATGAGTTAGTTGTTTGAAGATTCTTTCTTGTCACTGTGTTCTTATTTGAGCTGTAGGTTCATGATTGCCTCATATTGTGGTGTCAGTTTCTCTTCAGTTGTGTCTGTGTGTAGATGTTGCCTTTGATTTCTTGCTCTGAGCCTTATATTCTTCATGTCTACCTTGCAGCTTTCAGGTCATCATGTGTTGTCACCTTAGTTAGCATTCCAGTGCGTTGAGTGTGAAATCATGTTGTTTCAACACTGTGTGTTACGTTCTTGTTAGCATCATGATTCATAAAACACATGTTTCAGATCATGGTATGCTGAGGCTTTAGATGTATGTATGTATGAGCACTTGTTATAGCACCTCTTCAAGATTTCTACTCAGAGGCGCTGCGAGTACAGCGCGGACACTGAATCGGAGTTTCACGCCGAAGCGCATGAGCAGTTGCGAGTGAAGGACTTGCCAAGGGTCCCAATGCGACGACTTGAGGTGGATTCGAACACGCAACCGTCCGGCTGCAAGGCACCGAACATACCCCCTACACCACTGCGCCCCACTATAACATATAGCCAGATTATCAGGGTAACTCTCGATTACCCTAAAACCACAACTGTTTAATGTTCAGAAGACTATACTGGTGGAGTTGGAAGAGGTTATGATTGGTTACGATTGTGGACTTGTCATATTGCTGATTGTATAAATGATTATGGAGTGTTTGCCGTGAATAGTTTAAAACTCCTTTGCTGCTTCATCATGACTTTCCATGAAGGCTCTAGATATGCTGCATTATCCTATGTTCCTTATATGGCATCACAGGCGTAGCTACATTGAGGCCTCCTCTCATTTTTTTATATACTGGAACTTCAATTGACCAAGGAACTCAATGACCGGGATTTTGCCAGTGGTCTGTGAAGTTGCCTCCTCTTAAATTTAAGTCTGGCTACGTGCCTGTATGGCATTCATTTATTTATGTAGCACATTGTCTTAGTCAGTCAGTAAATGTATGTAGAGCCTCTTCTACGTTTGCACAGTGCTGTTAGCACAGTCTCTGCAAAAGAGAGCAGCTTTCAAGCATTGATAAATGGTGTGTGGGTGCCTGCACATAGTGGCAAGATGGATGCTTGCCTCCTTCCGGAATTCCCATATGAACACTTTTGGTCAACAACTGATCAGCATGACCTATCCTGTTTTCATGTTTTGCCCCTCCTGCACGAAGTCTGTGGGGACCCATGTTCTCCCTAGCCAAGATAAGATGCTGAGCTAGAGGAAAGCCATTACAAGTAGAAGGCCCATCCACTGCCACCTTGATGAGAGTTGACACAAAGTGAGCACAACGTTGAGTTTTTTTTATTTTTCTTCATGGATTTAAACATTTAATTGTAATCGTAAACTTCTCTAAACTTCTAAAGCACCACTCGAAAGCCAAGCGCAGCGCACTAGCTTATTCACAAGTGCTGTGTCAAGTCAGTGGGGTTGTCCAAAGGGTAGTCAGAAGAGAATTGGAACGAGTTAGTGAATGAATTTGTGGAGCTATTGATCAATGCTTGATATGCACTGTAATGAAATGGTTACATACCATGAGTAATTATTTACTTCTTCTGTTTTATTGTTCTGAATGACGATGCTGGCCTTCGTTTATTTGTACTCTATACTCACTGTATATGTAAAAGTAGGATTAAGAGAACTGTGGTGAGAAATTAGTAACTTATGTTTTTATTAATACTTGTAGCTGTCCTTGTGAATGTCTCAACCCCTCCATATACTTCTCAGGATTCCATTCAAAACTAAAGGCCTGCCATTTTAAGAACTCTTACTATGATTCATCCAATCTTCTGCCTTCCCCTTTTCCCCAAACTTAACCACCGTGAACCCCGAGTTAACTCGTCCAGCGGTAATTATTGTGCAGCGTGAAACCCGAGTTAACTCGTCCAAGGAAAAACATATATGTTTATGTACATATATACATAATTATGTACATTATATGTATATAATATATACATATAATGTACATATGCATATACTATATGCATGTATATGATTATGTTATATATATTTATATATGGTATAATATATAGCATAATACATACATACATGTATATATAACATGAATGCACATATATACATATATATACATATATACATAAACAAACATATATATATATATACATAATTTTTATATATAGATTTACACATACATACATACACATATACATATACACATATGTACATATATGTATATATATATATATATACACACACATATATATACATGTACATATACATATACATATACATAATATAGTATACACATAGATACATACATATATGTATATATATATATATAATATTATATATATGCATATATATATACATATACATATATATATACATATACAATTATATATATACATATGCACACATATATATATGCGATATATACATATATATACACGTACATATACAAATACATCTATATACATAATATAGTATACACATACATTTATACATATAGATACATACATATATGTATATACTTATATATATATATATACATATATATATATATATGCATGTATATATACATATGCACACATATATATATCATATATGTATACTTGTATGCATATATATACATATATAATAGATACATATATATATACAAACATATACTATATACATATACAAACATACTCAAAAATAATTACACATGTGTGGAAAAAATTTAAAAAATTTATTCCACGGTAAAGGGGTTAACCAAACCCATTCTAACATATTCTCTGTCTCCTCTTTCTGATTATCTGGCAACCACATTTTATTCTTCACTTAGTATTTCTGGGCAGCCTGTGACTTGACACTGCACTTGTGAATAAGCTGGTGCCCTGTGCTTAGCTTTTAAGTAGTGCTTTAGAAATTGTCAAGTTACAATTATAATTATGAATGACTACTGGCTATTGTGTTGATTACAAAAGATCACAGTGACCTACTGATTCAGTGTTTGGAATGTAATGTAAAGGTTACGGGTTTGATCCTTCTCACCTTAGACAGCAACTATGTAAGGGCCTTGAGTACCGGTAAGTCTTCAGTGCATATTGCTTAGTGCCATCGACTGATGCGATACCATTTTATAGTGGTGCTTTATAAGTTTAATGAAAAACAATAGCTAAGGATGTGTCTAACTGTGCAGTCCTCAGTTGGGCACTTTGCTGTAGAAACTCAAGTACATAGACAAGGTGTACTTATAGTACTTAGGGAAGAAGGTCTACTTATAGTACTTGGGGAAGAAAAACTTGCTACGATTTGAACTGAATTAGGTTATGATTTAAAGGTTTTTTCTAAGAGTGTGTTTCATGTGTGTCCATGAGCGTCTGCAGCCAATGCTATAGAAGGTCAAATGTTGAGCAATTTTACCCTTAAAAGTTCACAAAGCATAATTTATATTTTGTGAATATGCATTAAAGTTACATTTCACAGGTCTGATCGAACATATAATGAATACTTTCAGTAATGCAAATGCCTTAACCAAATCATGCTGGAATCTTGCCAGTGAAATAGTTGATGATCTGGTTGCATGGTCAGTCATCAAGATATGCTCTGAGATTTTGGTTTTGTAGAACACAGTAAATTTGCAATTAGATAATACTTAAGACCTGATTAAATTCAGTTGCTATACCAGAACGTGGTTTAATAATTATTGTTACCAATAAAACCATGGGGCTGTTGGAATTATTTGTAATTCTGTATGCATTATAACTTGCACTGTTTATGCCATTTCCTCTTTGTTTTCTGTTCAGCATAAGCGTTGCATGCTTCTTGTTTGACGTCAGATCTGGAATGTTAGAATTTGGCATTTTACGTTTAATGGACTGTTTTTCTTTTGTTTACTTTTGCCACTTGTTTTTTTCTGTTCGATGTTCTTGATTTCTGACTTTTGGATGGCTCTGGCGCTGTAGGAGCGAACACAGTTGAAACGACGATGACCTCCTCGAGAAGTAGCATTTTAGGTTCGAGCAAGGTCAGTGCTTCTGAGGAACAGATGCAGGAGCTTGATGAAGTCCCTGAGTTACCCAGTTATCGGGGTCGAATGTCGCATCTGACGACTCGAGGTAGCTATCTCCGTAACTTTGAGAACACATTGCTGCCAAGTCAGTCTTTGATTTGATCAATTTTCTGAACTATTCACAGTGGTTCTTAGGCCATACTGTTCTCTTATTCATCTAAGTGGTAAATTAAACTATATTCACCAACAGCTCAGACGGTTGGTTATTCTGTTATATCTAGGCATTTTTAAGTTTAAGTTTCTTTGACTTCTTTATCATTTTTATAACTTGCAAAAGTACCAGCAGTTTAAGAATCCCTACAATTGCACCTCATTGAACAAAAGATGTGGTTCAGAATCTGGGTCACAATATACTGGATTTTGACTATCCTACTCGTCTGCTAATTGTCCATCTTCATGGTGTACTGACTATCTGATTCAGTACTTTGATCATCCAGTACTTTGACCATTGCTGTGAACTCTGAAATAGAAATGGCTACATAAGGTCTGCATATTAGGGTCGAGCAGGGGCATTCTTATTCAGAACTTATCTACCCCTCTTCATTTCTTGTCCATGGGCTATGGTTTCACTTTAAAGCAACTTTCAGTTGGTACCTATTGTAGCAGTGCTATAGAAATTTTCAGATTAGATCAGATCAGCTTAGAAAATCAACTTATTTTGCTCAAGCAAAGTGGCATATTGCTGGATTATTTCGATCCTTTTGAATGGCCGAAACTGTGCTGTATTTAACATACTGTCATAACCCTTTAATTCAATGATTACTTTGAATAGCAAAGAATCAGGATTTCAAAGGGGTAGAATTATGATTAACAGTTTTGGCTGCTAGAATGCTTACTTTCTTTTTATCAAATGTCATTATTTGAAGGCTTTGTTTGAAACATTTTGATTTTGATTTGACCTCTATATCATAAGGCTATCCTTGGCTTCATGTATTGAATTTTTTCAAGTCCTTGCAACTTCTTCTGAACTTTCCTGCCCTTGTTGCATATTCTTGCTTAATTTTTTTCCGTTTTTCCTTTATGGCATTTGACTGCTTTGACCAAAGTTACTTTGTAAATAATTTCACTGCCGTTGCTTCTGTCCAGCGCTTTTGGCCGCATTTGATTGAGTTAATGCTTATGAAAGTTTATTTTGACTGAATATTTTGTACAATTTTGATCACCCTTATTTTACTTTTATTCTCTTTATGCTTTTCTTGGAAGCACATTATAGAAATGTACCAGTACTTTAGTTGCCATTGTAACTTTCAAGATCATTATCAGCAACTTCATATGAAATTTGAAAACATCAGGTGCAAAGTTGGATAAGGTATTTGCAATTCAGTCGCGTAATATCCTAATATAAGAATTTTTAGATCTTTTAACCAGTGTTCCCTCAGAACAATAGCATTTGCACGATTTCATCATTTTTTACATGTATGCTGGGTAAGAGTAACAACGAATTTTAAATACCATATGTGTCAGATTGAAATTCTGTAAAGAGCAACAGTCAGTTCTGCAACTCAGAATGTTAACTTGCTCGACAGACTAACTTAGGGCGTTTCTGATTCTATGTCTTCAGTACTTTTTTTAAATTTTTACACTTCAAAAATATAATCATGTCACTTGTTATCAATGTTGTCTTTCAAGGATTAGAAGAAGGAGTGGAGGAATTTACTAGTGAAGGTAAAACGGTGATATCGCTGCCTTAAAAAGCACGATGTGCGGCTTATTTCCATTTATTTTTGGTCGATGGACCATTAACGCTTGCACTTATAGCACTGCATTGGTTGATGCTGTTGGTTGCACTTGACTGCACTGCACTTGTCAGTGTAAATGGCACTTACTGGACTTTTTTGTCAGCATTGTAAGTGACATCACTGCATTTGCTAATGCCCTAAAGTGCACCTGCTGTGCTAGACTTGCCAGTGCTATAAGCTGCTATTAGACTAGTGATAGTAACTCTTGATGGTGTTGCTAGGGGCTTCTCATTCATCTGTTATGCTTTGTTTCTCAGTAGTTACTTTTTAAATTGACTCAAGTTTGGTTTTATTATCATAACGCTCATAACCAGAACTGTTAAACCCATAGTTTGTTTGAAATCTTCATGTTCAGTCCCATATGGCCCTTTACCTTCTGGAAACATCTTAATGTTATTCAGTATTGAAATGTTGCAGTGCTTCCTGTTATTCAGTGTTTAAATGCTGTCCATAAGGTGACTGAAGGCTGCATTTGATTGAGAGATTTGCTGATTGGCTAAGTACCATATGGAGCTGCTTCTAGTATGCTACAGCATTTCATGAAGTGACCCAGTTACCTGTAGACCCTTACAGTCATGAACTGTTGATGCCGTGGGTAGCATAAATCTATGATGGTTGAATTCCTGTCTTTCCCTAGTCAAGACAGACTATGGAACGTTAATGTGGACTTTGGCTATTGCTGTTAATAAGTGCATTGATTATGACCATAGAGATGTATAATATATAAATATATCACTAGAGCCCCGCATCTACCATCTATGGTGAAGCCGTGACCCTTAAGCTAGGCATAGAGACGTATCTAAGGTCGTTGAGACGTATAATATAAACCAACGTCATCATCGACGTGCAATGCGTGGACACGTCACCAGTTATGTTAATGAGCGCTGGCTAAATTGTGTAGTGTGTGGATGTAGCAACTTATTAAAGCCCGAAAACGTGGCAGCTGGAATATTATTTAATGGATAAGTTGTTATTTTGTGTCTTTTGAATTTTTTAAGGCGTAATCTTCGAAAAGAAATTAAAGTCTCGCTTAAGCTTGACTGCGTCCATGAATTTCAACCAATCAAAACGCGTCATTTCAATTTCCATTAACTGCGGAACTCTCTTTAAGGTTTTATTATATCTATGATTGTGGCTTCTAAAATGTGCAAAGGGAATATGCGTCATGTTCCCTCTAGCGCTAATAATAATATATCTCATTGATTATGACTATGAAGCTTGCCAAGCTGTCACACTCCTTTCTCTGTGCCTGAGTTTCTATATGTCAGTCTGCTTACCTGTCTGTGTCTTATTTGTCTGTTTAACTTTCTGTGCATTCACTTGTGTCTGTGCTTGGGCAACTGTTACTTTTTGTGTATTCCTCTGTTTGTCTTTGTATCTTTCTGTCTATTGGGTCTTTTTAAGCCTTTCTCCAGATCTGTTTCATTCATGCTCAGATTCTGGCTGTCTCGTAGTCTTCCCTCTCAGTTGTTAAATTCTGCAGCTCTCATTCCACTATCTTTGTCTATCTGTCTCTGTCTGTCTGTCTGTCTGTCTGTCTATCTGTTTGTCTCCCTTTCTGTCTAGATCTGTTTCTTTGCATTTATCTGTCTGTCAGTGTATCTGTATGTTTGTCTGCCAGTCCATCTATCTGTAACCATGCTTATCTGTCTGATGACTTTTTATGTCTGTTTGTTTCTGTTTTGTCTATCTCCTTTTTCTTGTCTGTTTTGCTGTCTCTCTCGTTATCGCTCGCAGTACTTTATTATGCAGACCCAACATGTCCTTAATTGGCACCAGTGCTCATCCCCAGATGTACATGCCTTCAGCCATCCACAGATTATCTTAGCGCGTTTGGTTTATGCCGACAAGGCCATCGACTTCCAAAAGCTGGTATTTGTTACACTCTGGAAGAGGGCAGACCATTGAACAGGCCAATCAGGAAACCAAGCTAGTAGTAAGTACCTTGCCCAGAATGTAGAAAACTATCATTCTTGCTTGATTCAGAAACACGACCTGTATACGCAGCTGCCGCTAATTATTTCCGCTATTTTGATCACTCCCGCTATGGTAAGTGGTAAATTTAGTGTTGCCATGTGAAGGAAATAAAGTTTGCTCTAAGCCCTGCATTGGAACCAGGCTGAAAAAAAGTTTTTTTATTTTTCTGCTTTGCTTGTCTTTTGTTTAGAGTTCATATATGTTTTTGTATATTTTTTTCCCATGTAACATTCCCCTGAAGTTTGTGGCCTTGCTTTTCGTTTAATATGCATGCAGTCATTTGCGTATGTAGTTCAATCTAAATTATTGAATTAATTCAAACTGAATTCACTGTTATTTTAGAGAAAACATCTTTTTATATTCCTAGAGATAATTCATGACTGTACCATTGTTTGTACATTGTATTGTATTGTATTGTATTTGAACACTTGTTATAGCGCCCCTACCAGATTTCCCATTCAGAGGCGCTCCCGACTACTGCGTGAACGCTGAATCGGAGTTTCACGCCGAAGCGCATGAGCAATTGCGAGTGAAGGACTTGCCCAGGGTCCCTACGCGGCGGCTTTGAGGTGGATTCGAACCCGCAACCCTACGGCTGCAAGGCAACGAAACATACCCCTATACCACCGCGCCCCAGTATATTGTGTTGTGTTGTGTGTTGTATAATTGTACTCCACGTTTATAATGCGACCGAGCCACCCGATTGATTTGTGCATGACTTGCATGGTGTTTTCTTCAGTTTAATATTTGCATCCCTTGATTCTAAGACAAAATTGGATGTACAGCTTTTCAACAGCTGGCGTTATTAAATGGCAGTTCAGAGGATTTCCAATCAGCAGAAGATGAGTTACAGAATATAAAGATTCGCTCTAAAATGACGTATACACAGATTTTGTAATATCGGTTTTTGTTTTCTTCTGCTTTCAGAGTCGACTGCACCTGATTCGGGAAAGGTGTGTTGCTAAACTTCTTAACTTCCAGGCGTTTTCACATTTAGCATGTAGCAGTTGCAATGCAAACTTACAATCAGTGAATAAGACATGCATGACAATCCAGTGACAATGGGAAGACCCAAAGGAACAACAGGTTCCGCTAACAGGGTCGCCCTATTACTATTGATTAAGGTATGAAAATGTTCAGTAGAATCTCTGCTTACTTCTCACCCGTCATGCCAGTAGATACATGTATTGAAATCGATTAATAGATACCAAGTAATACTTGAAATCGATTAATAGATACCCTGACTTTTGCTGTACTTTGCAACAAATCGGTGCTAGGCTCCTGGGCATTCTCAATGGCTGTGCTGAGCTCCTGGGCATTCTCAATGGCTGTGCTGGGCTCGTTGGCATTCTCAATGGCTGTGCTGGGCTCCTTGGCATTCTCAATGGGTCGACTTCTCAACAACGGCTGGGTTAGGCAGAATCAGACTTCACTCGGTTGCCTCCTTCCGTTTGGCCTGAGTTGAGAGCGCCTCTGAGTAGGAATCTTGAAAGGGTGCTGTATAAATTCTGATTGATTGAGTGATTAGGGCATGCACTTTACATTCAGGGCTGATTGACAGCTGTATCTGGATTTGATTTCTGATGCTAGCATATTTAATCCTTTTCCATGTTCAGCCATCTTGAGCATATTTTGCAATGATTAGGCATTTGAATGTTGCACAGACTTAGGAACTTTGTGAATTCTTAGCCGTCTAAATTTTCAGTGAATAATAATTTACTTTTAATTAATAGCTTATAATTCTTGAATGTATTGGTCAAACAGTAAGAGATTTATCAATTCATCAATAACTTTCAAACTTATTAATAAGAATTTATGACACTGTAACAGATAAAAGCAAGAAGAGGCAGCAAGCAGCTTTATGATGATGATGAAGATGAAGAAATTAGCAAATACTTCAAAACAAAGCCAGAAAATCAGGTTGTCAAATTAGGTCAGTAACTGACATTTGTCTTACTTGAGTAGTGAAGTGTAGCCAAGAAAATACTGTACTTCGTAGACTTGTTGTTTGATGTTGTTCTGTATTTTTGGATTAGTATATGATCTTCCACTGGAAATCTGTCCAGTACAGCTCAAGAAACATCAGTGTAGTATACTGTAACTGGGATATCAACAGTATTAGGTGCCATGCTCATTTATTTATTCTTGCAATTGATTCCTGCATATCTTTGAGGTTAAAGTTCAAAAAACTTTCTGCCCAGTAACTGTTAAAATGAATAGTTTTGAAATGTTGATAACAGGTGCATCAATATATATAGACCAACATCATAAGAGGTATAATTATTATAAGACATGTATTATAGTCTTTAGTTTTTAGTTAAGATCATATCCTTTACTGTATAATTTTTTATTCTTACCATACTACCACTATACACAAGTCAGTGTTTCCCTTATTCTGATTACCAATCACCTCTGTCATCTTGTAATTTTTCTTCAGTGCTATTTAGGCCCCCTCTTAGCGGGACTTGTCCCTTTGTGGTGCCTGTTGATCCGACATCATCTTACTTACGTTAGTTTTTGTAATTTATGTATACCTACTGACTAATTGGTTATATTCTATTTTGATCATTTACCTCCTTCACTACTTAAATTTGATGTACCTTTTAGTCATGATAGAGTTATGAACAACCGTTTATGTTTGTTGTGTTGTTTTATGTTGGAACAATAAAATTGAATTGAATTGAATAATAACATCCCTTTCAGAGGTCAGACAAACCGTCATTGCCAGTCGATGGCCCAAACGAAAATGTTAAAAGTACTGTCAAAGGGCATGTGAAGGGATAATGTGGCTGGCTTGGGTCATGGAGTGAAGGAATCTGCAACCATTCAATCCTAGGACAGGGCAGTAAAGCTTCTGGAAGTAGGCAGTCACATTACCCAGCTGACACCACCAGACAAATGCTCAGTGTTCCCTTTTTCTTTCCTGTTGTTCTTCTGGTGCCAAATTAATGTCCACATTCCATTTTTGATTATTTAAAGTAACTTTGTTCTACTGTGACAATAGATTTATGTTCCCTCTTTTTTTCTGATAGGTGAGAACATGAAGGTCGATTGCTACTTTAAGATCAAACCACCGAGCGTTGACTGGTACCGCGGTGCCATTCCAGTCAAGACAGATCCAAGAGTGACGATCATCTATGATGAGCAGATTCTCTATTCCTCCATGGAGCTGAAGAAATGTAAGATCACAGATGAAGCCAAGTTCCGAGTTCAGGTGGAGGATGAAGAAGGAGAGGTAGCGCTGGAGTTTGCCGGATTTTCGCTCTTCGTCAAAGGTATGTTGTTTTAAATTTATAAATACAATACAAAATACAATACAATACAATACTGATGATTCATAGGCAAAGTGACTAAGGCCAGCTCATAGTTATGGTAAACTTTAACTCGCATTCTCCAAATCAGCTGCAAAGAGACCTATATCTTTAAAAAACTGAGGCTACTTATAATAGATGCATGTGGCTTTTGCCTAATTATTCAGCCAAATTCCAGCGAAATCATTTTAGTATCAAACCCATGGTTTTATTAGGCATGGGTACATACTTGCAGTAATTTGATTGGCAGGTTAATTGATTAATTGATTTGTAGATAATAAGTGAATGTTGATTGACTGGTTAATTTTGATTATCAGTTTTGTACTGTGTGCATTTGTTCATTTATTGTTTCTGTAGTTGGTTTATTATTTTATCCCCATTGGGAGTATTTAAACTCTATATGGTCATAAGCTGAAATGTTTTAAATTCTCATACTTTTGGTGTTTTCAGATCCTAAAGATTCGGGCCTCGACTTCAGAAACTTGCTGAAGCACAAGTGAGTGTGCAAGAAGGTTTCATATGAAGTATTACCGTCATCACAAAATTCACTTACCTGAAATTTTACGGCTGTCATGTAGAAGTCATTGTTTTCGTCATCATCACTGACTACATAATGATAATGATGATCACTATGATAATGATGGCACACATGCTGATGATCATTATTATAATCGTCATCATCTTCATCATCACCATGATTATTATCATCATGATTATCATCACCATCATCGTCATCCTCCTGGTCACATTTGCATGACAAAATAATAATAATATGCCATATACTCTTACCCCAATTTTGGGTTATTGCTTACTTGTATGTGCTGGTTGTGTTTTATGCTCTAGGGATCACAAGAAACGAAGAGGAACAAAGGATGACCCAGACTGGGGAGATCTTAATCCATGTCAGTCCTCCATATTGTCACTGTTATTCTGTTTGCCTGTACAGCATAGCTCTTGGCAGGGCCGCATTAAGGCTAGTGCGGGCCCGGGTGCTGTGATTACTTTCGAAAGTCCCCCCTCTAACGACCACTGGTCCACCGTGCACATATTATTTATGAAATGCGGGCCCCTCCAAACTATGGGTCCGGGTGCTGCAGCACCCTTAGCACCCCCCTTAATTCGGGCCTGGCTCTTGGTATGGTAAGGTAAGCTATGAATTACTGTTAGTTTTGTTTTATCGGCAAAAGATCCTCGGACGCACTGAAGGTCCTTCAGGCCC
Source organism: Aporrectodea caliginosa (assembly GCA_020284085.1). Classification (NCBI taxonomy): domain Eukaryota; kingdom Metazoa; phylum Annelida; class Clitellata; order Crassiclitellata; family Lumbricidae; genus Aporrectodea; species Aporrectodea caliginosa. Next base: position 189,904 of record JACEVL010000372.1, read on the forward strand.
AGTGTGTGCTGCATCATGGTACAATTTCAGTTGGATTAAAATTGGATTATTGGGAAAGGTTAGATAACTTGAAACTACCGGTACTTGTGTTAGTTCAGTGCTTGAATGTGTGATGATGGAGGTTAAAAAATATAAGATATCATGTGACCCACATTGCTGTCAGCCTGTGGTTAGTCCTACACTTTTGTACACTTTTTGTTTCTGTGGTGCAGAAACATGCTTTCTCAAGCACTAGACTATCCTTCTGGAATCACCTTCAGCTGAAATTCTGAACCGTTTTGTTAAGTGCAGCTCAAGAAAAAATGTTTTAGCGGCTCTTACGTCACATTTCTGGATTTATCTATGTTCTTATGTACGCATGTTGTCTGTGACGGCTAGTGGTTGATTTACTCAAACACTTAACATTCATAGACTATAGAAATACTTATTGTTAAACAATCAGTTAATGATGTATATGCTATCCTGAGTTTATATATAAATATACAAGATTTTATATCCAAGAACAGAAAGAGAACCTAGAAATCAATCCTAAATTTTTATTCTACTTATGCCGGTGTCCTGAGATATTCTATCCCCCCCTAAAGCATATCCCCCGGATGGAATAAACTGGTTTAGAGTATCCGGGGGGATAAACCATTCTATCCCCCATCGTCATACGCATCACGCCTGCCAAGACGAAAATCCAGTCAAAATCACCATAAACGAAGTAAATTAATTTCAGGTCGACGTACAAACTCAAGATACGCAACCTAAAATATATTTTATGTGTACAATAAATCCAAATAGTACAACTGAATACACTCAGAAACCGTCAAAAATGTAAACTGAATACTCCATTTCGCTAAGGGGGATACTCATGTATGGGGGATACTCTATTTCGTGACACCGGCTTCAGAATAAAATGACTATTATTTTCTGATCTTTTCTACCAACTCTAATTGGCATGTGGGATTGGACTTGTGGATTCTAGTACAGACCATTCAATCTCGTATGGATGAATAATAGTCTTGGTGTTCGTCCGTTGAAGCTAAGCAATTCTTTCACTTGATCTTCAAACGATCTTCTGCCAGACTTTGTCATCGAGACAAGAGCCGAACATCTTCCACCATGATTCTTCTTGACAGTTTGACAGATTCTCTTGATCACCACAGAATCTATCATTGATCCAAAGTCTTTTTAACACACAAGTATTGATCAAGATGATCAACTTCTCTTGGGATGCATGCATGTCGCCTTCTAACTTGACCTAGTACAATGTTACTGTACTCTCATGAAACGATGCATTATGATGACTACATGATTGTTATTTCATCTCTTCACATACATTGCATGTTCTCAATCGAATTGTCGTGATCAATCATTGATGCAGATCAAAATCACGTGACAGGAGCATTCATTTCACAGTTCACTATGATCTTATTTGGAGCTGAATTCAATTCCTCCCGCATGGAGCATCCTTCTTCGACAGATAACATTTTTTAGAAACTGAAGTGTTTCACAGAGTAGCCATGTAATAACACTTGGCCACTATGTGAATGATCTGTTTTTAATTAAATATTTAATTATTTTATGTGTTTTAAAAAGTGCCTTGTTTGTGTAGAGTTGATCAGGAATGCATTGTTTATTTGTTTGTAGTGGAGAGGGAGCAGAGTGATTATCAGCGCAACAGACGAATGTCAGCAATTGATTTGTCACGTGGTGCATTGAAGACAGGCAACCAGAAGGACAAGGCGAGTCTGTCTGCAATCTAGCATATAATGTGATGTAATGTAAAATTAGACATTACTTAGCGCATTACTGTACAACCGATCTTGACCTTTATTCTTCCATCATCCATGTTATGTGTATGTGTGTTTACTGGTATTGGTTTCCATTTGCATAAATAAAGTTCAACATAAACTTATTTTCTGTGGTTCAAAATTTTGTCTTCTGTGGCTAGGCCTACTGAAGGTCTATGAAATTTTGTTTTCATTCAGGAAACCAGTATTCAAAGTGTGCTTGCCGTCATTGCTTGTGAGATTAGTTGCAATTAATATTGTTGTTCTGCAAAGTGCTTGTGGATGAAGTTCAGCTGTTAATACAAAATCATTTTTGTCTGCTGTAATATTAGGCCCAGCCAATCTGTTAAAAGCATTAAAAATGGTTGAATTAAAGTGAAATCCATGACATAAACAGATTGGCTGATGGTCTGAGGCACTCTGAAAATTGTAACAAGTTTCTCATATGATTTGTAGGCAGTTAATGGGTACACTTTTCCCTTCAGTTGCTAGAAAATCCAATAGATTGTATGTATGGATGCTAACTGTGTGATTAATCTTAGTAAATTCTTTCCATAATTAGAATTACGAAACCAAACAGCAAAATCACGTGGTCATCAAATAGCTGAATAAGTGTGTCTTTAAGAGATATGTTAGAGCTGTTGACATTGTTATTTTATAAGTTGTGTGAAATTGTTGGTTTTGAATGTAGGTCAGTGATAACTGGATTGATGAACTGGAGGACCTGACTTGTCAAGAGAAGGAGAGTAAGGTTGAATTGGCGTGCAAGTATTCGAAACCAACTGCCAGGGTCAGCTGGTACAAGAATACGCTGGAAATCTTCCATGGACCCAAGTATAACACGACTGCGGATGACGGAATCTTTCGACTAATAATCAGCCGTGTTGGGATGGAAGATGCCGGAAAGTACACTTGCCAGGCGGATGGCAAAGAGACGTCGTGCTACCTAACTGTTGAACGTTAGTTTTTTTATCTTTAAATATCTTTCCACTTCTTTGGTTCAGTGCTAACTATATCTGCCAAGTACTAGATAGCTTAGAACAACTTCTTGCACCATCCATGAAAATTTGTTGTACAAATCAAATTAGATCCACTGAATGGTATTGTGAGAAGTAACTTCTGTTTTAACAATTTAAGTATTTCGTGAGATCTGAGGGATGTTTGTACTGACAACAACAGCACAAAGTAGCCTATTAAAAGTGTCCTGCAAATTGCCATATTTATGCTACATGTGAGTGTGAAATATTATACATGCACCTATTTTTCTCAAGAAGAATGGAATGTATCTGGATTGTAATTTTTATTCTAGGAAAGAGTGCTGAGTATTTCTTCACTCAGAAACTTCCAAAAACTGCTTCTGTAAAAAGAAAGAAAGATCTTGTGCTGGAGTGCATGCTGTCCGACCCAAGGGCGTCAGTTACATGGTTGAAAAATGGAGAAAAGATTGAGGTATAAATCAGACTTAACCTCCTTGGCGTTAACCCCGAACGTTACTCGGGCCGGGAATTCTATGCAAAAGCGGTTAACCCCGAGTCACGTTCGGGCTCATACATACATACATACATACATACATACATACATACATACATATACAATTATACATATATAAATACATATATACCTACATAATTATATATAATTATACCTACACATGTATATATTTACACACATAGATGTAAATGTACATATATATATATACATACATACATACATACATACATACATACATACATACATACATACATATACATATATAAATACATATATATATATACATAATTATATATAATTATACCTACACATGTATATATTTACACACATAGATGTATATGTACATATATATACATATATATACATACATACATACATACATACATACATACATACATATATACATACATACATACATATACATATATAAATACATATATACCTACATAAGTATATATAATTATACCTACACATGTATATATTTACACACATAGATGTATATGTACATATATATACATACATACATACATACATACGTACGTACATACATACATACATACATACATATACATATATAAATACATATATACCTACATAATTATATATAATTATACCTACACATGTATATATTTACACACATAGATGTATATGTACATATATATACATACATACATACATACATACATACATACATACATACGTACATACATACATACATACATACATACATACATATACATATATAAATACATATATACCTACATAATTATATATAATTATACCTACACATGTATATATTTACACACATAGATGTATATGTACATATATATACATATATATACATACATACATACATACATACATACATACATACATACATACATACATACATACATACATACATATACATATATAAATACATATATATATACATAATTATATATAATTATACCTACACATGTATATATTTACACACATAGACGTATATGTACATATATATATATACATATATATACATACATACATACATACATACATAAATACATACATATATCTGTATATATATACATATATATATATATGTAAATTTATACATGTATTTGTACATATATACATATGTATATATGTAAATGTATGCATATATGGCTATGCATGTTTACATATACACATATATACCTACACATGTATATTCATGCTAGAGCTGTACCGATTAAACGGCCATACGCGTAATCGGGCCGATTATTAGAACAATCGGCATAATCGGGTATCGGCAGAAATAATCGGTTAATCGGTGCCGATGTCTAAATTGTGTTATAATTTAATAATTTTACTTGAATTCTTGCATATTCCAAGTTTTTTTATCGATTTTCATCTATCGTTTACGTCCATTATTATTTATGCATTAAAACATATAGTTAACAACTTCCCAACTTAATTTAAACGTCCACCTTTATAGTTGTGACGATAGATTACTGGTTTATGCTACGGAACCGAACATTTTGACTAAACAAATAATTAAATATTCGGTCTCATAATGGGTATTGGCAGTTTAATAATCGGCTATACGCGGTATCGGTATCGGCAATTTAATAATCGGCCATACGCGGTATCGGCATAATCGGCAAAAAGCGATATCGGTACAGCTCTAATTCATGCATATACATGCATACATAAAACAATGCAACGTTTTTGGCTCGTTTTTCTGGGAGAAAATGAAACGCTAAGGAGGTTAAGTACTTCTAAGATGTTTAGAACATTAATCATGCATGCACCTAGCAAAGCCCCACATTTTGAATGATACAGTATAATGGCAGTTTCTCATTGTACTGTAAAGCTTCATTGTAATACATGGTCTACATTATAATCTACATTATTTAAGTCATTTGAAAGTGTATCACGGTTGATCATTTACAGTATGTGTTATTAAGTCTTACTTGGGTATTACTTGGTAAAAAAGTTGAATCTTACATTGCTAGAATTTGTGTTGTCAAAGTTGGTGCATGCTGTATCATGCTGGTATTATGGCGAGGTTTTATTGTAATTATTATTGTTACTGTTGTTAGCATATCAAGTTTTAGTGCACTATAAAACCAGTACGTGGCTAACGTGTTCTTTTTTGCTGAACTTACAAATTTTTTGCTGGACTTCCTTCTTCATTAACTTCTGATCACGAATTTTTGGAATGTAAAGGCTTCACGGCTCTGGTGTGTTAGGGCTTCCTTGATCCTGATAGAATACTGGTGTTGTGTGTTAGGTCTTGATAGTTTAATTGGAAGTTGTATGAGATTAACTCCAGATATTTGTCCATAAAGATGAATCTCTGGAGTTACCCACGGGAGACAGGCGCCTAATAGGCTATCACGTTTGCTAGTAAGAGCTTTTTGTTTAGCTGGGATTTTCAAGTGCTTTTCAAGAAATGCTTCTACGTCATTCATGTATTGTTAATAAACGAATTGAACTGAATTGAATAATTGAATGAATTCAGCATGCCACTTGTTCTAAAGGAAAGTTTTGAAAACTTAGTGGTTTGTAATAGGTCCAAAGATTCAAAGATTCAAGTCAATTACAGTTTAGATGAAGGTCTGTGCTTGCATCATTTACAGCATACACCTGGTAAATATTGGTCTGTGCTTGTGTTATTTACAGTATTCGCCTGGTAAATATGAGATTTCTCGACGAGAGAACCGCTGCATTCTGAAGATCAAGAATGCAGACAAAGATGATGCAGGAGAGTTTGCCTGTGAAGTGGAGGGAGACAAGACAATATGCAAAGTCACTGTTGACGGTCAGAAGAAACAAGTTGTCTTTTGTCTTTATTGAACCTTTGAATGAAATGCCTTGTTCTTTATCTTTGTTATTTCATGATGTGGATTTCATCTTTCTATGTGATCAAATGCTATTTGGTTTGATTCTAAACTTTTGGGTATGAATTTTTTATTTATTCAATTGTTGCAGTATTAATTCCAGATAATGTAGTCATGCATTATCTATGTATCAAGACACAAAATATAGCACCGTATTAGCACGATTTAAGTACCTCACAATAGCACTGCACACATGGCTATCTGATGTGCATACATACTTTACATATCCTGTTGTTTTAACATGCAGTGTTATTTTTATGATTTTTTCTACTCATGACTTTAACTAAATTCATTATCTTTTGTCTATGTTTAAAGTCTAGGCTTAACCTCTTGAGCCCAAACCAGACTGTCTCTAGCTTTGCTTTATACATCTTGGAGTCCTTCTGGATGAGGTTGTATCTATTATCTGCAGGTCCTGTTTTTATCAGATGCATCAGGTTAGAGCGTTATGACTACATTTGTCATTTGAATCTGCGGTGACTTTTGTCTAGTCCTTCATTCTGATGTGCTTGGACTATTGTAACTCCATTCTGGCCAGGCATGCAAAAATTCCAGATATGACAGCTTCAGTCCATCCTGCACCATTCAAATTGTTGCTGAACTGCCAACATTTTCACATGTTTCAACCTATATTTGTGAGGTGCTGCACTGGCTATTGGCAGCATCGTCTTCAAGATCCTGAATAGTTGATGCAGCCCAAGAACCCACCAGAGGTCTCTGCATTCCTGTTTTTAGCCAGCCTAGTCAAAGATTGTTCTGTTCTGTACGAAGATGCAAGCATCTCATGCTTTCTCATGCATTGGAAATGTCAAGATTATGATTACGATTTGGAACTGTCTACTATCAAACTGTCTCACACTTGCATGAATCTGTTGTGAGGGTCTTCAAAGGTGTTTCATAAGTTGCCAGAAACAAACACACATACAAACTACACCTTATAGAGTCAGCACTTTGTCAACTTAGTTTGTATTGTTGTACATATTTGTACCGGTATATTTTATTTTGCTACAGTTTGCAGAAGCGTTGCTCAAAACCAAAGTTCAGTGTGTTGAAGACACTGACTACATTTGCATCAGTGATATTTGTAATTGGTGAAGGGAAACGTGATACTTATGTAATTTGTTCTATTTGATTGACTCAGAGCCTGACTATGACTTTGAGAAGAATCTGCAGGATGCCGATGCCTATGAGAAGGAAACAGCGGAGTTTGAGTGTGAAGTGAATGACGAAGAGGCGCCTGTTCAGTGGTTTAGAGAAGACAAGGTCTGTGCCACTAAATTATGTTGCAGAAAAGAAACACACTTTGCATGTTGATAGGGTTTATTAAAACTTCTCCTTAATATATATGAATTAATGATCTATCATTAATTGTCTGTTTTATTATATATAATGATTTCTTGTAATTTTGTGATTTTGTTATTTAGCACTATTAGATTGTTCTTATCTGATGTACCCACAGTGCATTTGCAGGCGGTTCAATAAAGCACATACTTACATACTTATTACAGCTATGCATTGGTTTGGATTATAACTCATTTGTTTCTGTACACAACTTTTTCAAAGATGTTCTTACTGAAATGCAGATGGCAGCAATCCAATAACTCTATGATGCTTTTAGAAACTTTGTCTAGTTGTTTCGTACATTGGATACATACATGGTCTCATTCAGTTGAAACTGTGTAAGAACAGTGAATAAAATCTCACTTGACCAATTAAATGAGGCAGAAAATCTATCTTTATGTTTGAGAGTTATTCTTGAGATTTTTGGTTACAGCCAATCGACGTAAATGATCCCAAATACTTCTGCGTCCAAGATGGCAAGAAACGTCGGCTGCGTGTAAGCAACATAAGCAGCCGCGATGAGGGCATCTACAAGTGCAAAGTTCAGAATAAGATCACTTCTGGAAAACTTTACGTTGCACGTGAGTCTGATGTTCACATTTACCTTCATTCAGTCTGTTTTCAGTGCAGTGGTTGTTGTCACTTACTGGTTGGCCGACCATACTATAGGCACGTCAACAACACTTTAATGACACGCTTGTACTAAAAGCGAATGGGGAAATAATGCAGCTTGTCATTGAAGTGTCAAGCGATGCTGACCAGATTGTTGGTTTAGGCAAAGAAATTACTATGCTAAAACTGTATAGTCTGGAAGCTTGAATGATGTATAATTTGCTCTGTACAGTTACAGTTACAGTTACAGTTTATGGGCTAGGTAAGCTGTGTAAGCTTTTATTGCCCATGTCTTTGCATCCAACTGTCCAGTTTATGTTTGAATGTGGTCAAGCTTGTTGCAGTCACTACTTCCTGTGGTAGCTGGTTCCAGCGATCCACAATTCTTTCGCTAAAAAAGAATTTTCTAACGTCCAAACGCACATGTTCACGATACAGTTTCATGTTATGTCCTCGCAAATTTACACTGGTTGCCCTTCTAAAGAAAGTCTTTTCGTCGATATTTTCCAGACCATGGAGGATTTTGTAGGTTTCGATCAGATCCCCCCTCATTCGTCTTCTTTCCAAGGAGAAAAGACCTAAATTTGAAGTCTTTCTTCATACGGCATTCTAGCCAAACACCTGACGAGTTTGGTGGCTCTCTTTTGAACTTTCTCAAGGCATTCTATATCTTTTTTGTAGTAGGGATTCCAAACTTGGAAACAATATTCTAGATGTGGTCGTATATATGTGTTGTACAGTATCTTGAAACTGTCAATATCTATCTGTTTGAAACTCCTTTTTATCATGCCAAGAACTGCCATTGCCTTGCTTGCGAATTTTCTACATTGTTGGCTCCACTTCAGATCTTTATTGATCCATACTCCCAAGTCCTTCTCCATTTCAGTTTCCTCCAGATTGACAATATCCGTTCCATCCCTTAGATGATAGTTCATGGTCTTCTTTCTTCAGATGTATGTCACACCATGTGAATAGTTACCACGCTGTGCATCTCTGCACAGAAGGGGGTTTACCATAGTTATTGTGCTTTTAGTCTAACCTAATGCATTTTAAATGCGATACTTCATCATATTGTCACTTATGACATATTGTCATTTTTGTCTTCAGTATGAATAGCTAATGTGGTGGAGTTAGTGCGTTTTTGACCAAAAATATATGAGAAACTATGGCATCTGAAGACACGAAAATTAGGCTTCATTTTGTATTGTTTCTCAGTAGATTAATAACATTGCTAAATCATGTTTGGCAAATGTTGAGTTAGTATGCTCAAACATTGTATGGCTCTCATGTTGCCATTATCATTTAGTTGCAAGCATCATCATTCTTGCCCTAAATTTTCATGGTTAATGTTGCTATCCATAAAATAGTTATTGTTTTGATTGAGCCACATGATTTAAACTGTTGTTATTTGTAAAATCATCATCATCATCCAGCTTTTTTGTCACTATGCAGGTTATGATATGGTGATTGTTTAAAACCTTTTCTGTTACATCACAGTTTTACTAGTATTCATGATTCCACGGTTGGTTTTAAGAGATATGATCTGGATTCTCAGGACATAAAACTTTGTTTTATGCATCTGTTTTTATCATCTGCTATACATATCTGAGTAGTCCCCTTGAAGAGGTGCTATATAAATCTCCTGAATGAATGAATGAATCTGCTAACTGGATATTGATGTTATGCACTTGATTAGATATTTATTTATTGAAAATCTTTCAGCGGATGTCATCATTAAGGAACAACTCAAAAACGTTAGAAAGATTGAAGGTGAAGTTGCTAAAATGCAGTGCAAAGTGAAGAACCCCAAGAACTATGAGATCAAATGGTACAAGAACGGTGAAGAGATTACCTTTCCAAATGACAAGTAAGTCCTCAGCCCAAAGTCATGTTGTCATATAGCTTGTACAATCGTCTATCATTTCTCTGTTCAAACTTACAGTATCAACACAGTTCTTTCATTTGCAGTCATGTTTTAGAAATGAAGTTTCAGTATGACTTCTAGACTTTCTAGTTGCTTCCTTTTTGTCTCAAGCCTCTCGATATTGATATAATAATAGTTGCCGTGCTGACTCTTCTCTTTTCTCATCTGTGCTTCACAACCCCAGCCATGTTCTAAATTGTCTACTGCCTCCTATAAAGAATGTTAAGTACTCTCTCCGTCCTCGTTCACATAACCGTGAGATCCCACATGCTGACGCATTAACCCGATGTGGTTTTATTACGCGTATGTTATTTAATTGATTTTATTGTTGATCTTTCTTTTTACTGTAACCTTACTCTCATATATTCATAGATGTCTGTTTTATTGTATTTTATGATATTTTTGACATTTGTGATTTTTGTGATTTGTGATTTAATACTCTATGTGATGTTCCCGCAGTGCGTTTGCAGGCGGTTCAATAAAGCACGTACTTACTTATAATTATAATATTTGTTTATTAATTCAGACTGACAAGTATGCAGTAAGATTACTTGATATAGTACTTAGTAATAGATGATAACAAGTTTTACAGGAGTTGAATTTAACTGTATGGTAGCCTGCAAGGCGCCCATCTGTCCTACTGCTCATTTTACAGTCACCCCTTGTTAGTGTAAGTCTAGTGAACGTTATTAGGCTAGCGGGTATCGAACCCGCGTCCTTCTGATCTTTTGCCAGCGTGTTACCATTCAACAATATCGACTTATGACCCTGACACCTTATTGTTATATGCTCTGCTTTTATTTATTTCTTTCCTCCAATTTCTTCCTGTTCCTAAAGTCATAAAGTGCCTTGTGTTAATATCTGCATTAATCAAGGTGCTCTCTTTATGTTTCTGCTAAAGGTATGAAGTGACGGAAGAAGATGGGAAGCAGACGCTTATCATTAAGGACCTGAAATTGGCTGATGCTGCTGAATACACTTGCAAAATTGGTGATCGAGAAACGTCAGCAAAACTACAAGTTGATGAAGGTCAGTTATGCAGTTTCAGTATAACTTTGAACTTGCATTTCCACCAGCAATTGATGCCCTTGCAAACTAGTCGACTATCCTCCCTATTTAGCTTGATTGAGGTTAGTCTTCTGTCAGATAAATGAAAAAAACTACTAATTATCACTACTGCCTATAACTATTTTTTAAACTTAGAGTATTGTAGAAATAGTCTAAACACTGCGGTTGGATACAAGGAACGTTGCTCGTCACTAAAATAGAGAACTAACTGGTGGAAGCATAAATGAAATTAAGGCCAGGTACCATTGATGGAATGATTTTAGTAAGGGTGCCTTGCTCTGTAAAAGGTTGGGAACACTGGCTTATGGAGTTTTACACTGTTGTTCTATTAGGCAAAAGACCACCAAATATTAACTTGGATGCGATTCCAAGAGAAATTACAGTCAAGGCAGGGAAGAAAGTTGCACTGGACATTCCATACACAGGTAGGAATCTCCTATGTCAGGATGTAGATAATTATGAAATGGTTTATTAATTGTATTTTGTATTGCTGATGAAACGTTTCTTACAGATTTTCTAGCATACTGGTAATTAATTGTGTATTGTTTGTGCATTTTGTTGAAATTTGTGTGTGTTTTATTTGATAAAGAACAAATGTTGTGCATATGTATGTATTTGTGTATCTAGACACTTACTGTAATGCACTTTACATACCTCACAAAGTGCCAGCCTTAGTGATGTCAAAGTCATTAAGAACAAAGGAACTTAGGCAATAATAAGCAGACAGATTACGAGAAATGTCACCTGAAGAGTCACCACTGAAACTCGTGTGGCCAGGCATTCATAATTTCATTTACTGAAAAATAGTGAGTTACAAATGGCAACTTATTACATTGACGGAAGGAAAATGATAATTTGGGCTTTTGTTGTCGATTACCGTTGGAGTGTCAATAGATCGTTTAATGTGTGCATTAAATAGGGTTAAGAACAAGCTCTTTGGTACAGCCCTAACGAGTACGTGAGAGATTAAATTTTTGTTGTCTTTTCCTGTCAGTTCGAAATCATGGGTCTCTGGCGCAGGGCATACCGCCGTTGTACTGTCAGTGGAAACAGGCATTGGAGTATGTGGCATAAATTCCAGATGACTGCCTGTAAAAGCCATTTATTTGCGTCTTCCATCATACTGGCCACATCTGGCTGCTGGGGCAGGAGGTAGCAGAGCCCAATTGATGGACTTCCTGTTCCTGTTAGTAGACACCATGCTTGAGTTACTGGACTATGTAGCATCGAAGAAGAGGAGTGATGACAGGCAACGAGACTTACAACATGCGAACCGCAACACCAGGCAGTTTCTCGTACATGGTAGACGTTTAGGAATGTGTATGGAGGGCAACATTCTTCACTGCATGAAATTGGTCATAGAGAGTGGCATGCAATAGAATGGTCAGCACCAATCCAAGGAATCTCTTGGCGTTTATTGTTCAAGTTGTGACCTGTGACCCCTACAGTGGCAGAGTCCACTTGAGCCACACAGGGATCTGATAGTAATGTCTGAACACCATCCAAAGGAGGAAACAAAATTACGGATGGTTTTGGCCACAATGTTTTTGTTTATTAGCAAATTTCTTGAGGTAGGATCAGATGAATGACATGTGTTGATGAATAGATAACTACCATAACAGTGTAAGACATACAATAATCACCTATTCACTTAGTCACTTCTTTGCTTCCTTACTCTGTTACTTGCTTACTAACTCTCATGTGCAACATACCTGCTTGGTTGCTCACTCACTGGTTGTTTTGTTGGTTGTTGTAGCTCATCCGGTTCCAACCTCTAAGTGGTCAAAGAACAAGCAGAGCCTTGGAAAGGATGACAACGTCACAACTTCACAGTCACCAGAAATGTGCAAAATCCAGATCCAGAAAGCGAAACGTAGCGATGCCGGAGAGTATGAGCTGGAGCTGGAAAATGAAAGCGGAAAGATTGCTGTCCCAATCACAATCAAAGTCATTGGTTAGTTATCCTCATGTCGTTTGAATAGAATATTCTTTATTGTAAGACCAATAATTGCAAACCGCATTTTGGCTAACATGAAAGTTTAAAGGATTGTTTTCTCTATTTCTGGATTAGACTATTTATACATTCTATAAATTGTATGTTCACAACTTCACATGTTATTTATAAATGATGAATGTTAGATCATCAATCTCAGGCTTGATCCCTAGTGCATTATTATGTTATATATAGACAATATAACTCCGACTACAGCAGTAGTCGGGAGCGCCTCTGAATGGGAAATCTGGTAGGGGCGCTATAACAAGTGTTCAAATACAATACAATACAATATTGGATAATGGTATGGAAAGATTATCTGTTAGATTGCTGTTGTCGCTCGAGTGATGAAGTCAAAGGATCCTTGGGATTGCACCTCTGTCATTGCTACCTGCTCACCCTTCATTCCAATAGATAATGATCTTGATTGATGTACACTGTGACTCTTGTCCAAACAATGTTGGGCTCTGGAACTTAGTCGGTTGGTAGTTGAAGGGTTTAGAATTCACTGCCCAGTTCAGTTCATTCTGACAATTCTTTGATGTCTTTCAGGTCTACATGTAGGATTCATTTTTTCAGTTGCCTACCACCATCTGGTTTCTCTAATCCTTCTGGGATTTCAACCTGGCTTCTCCAATGTATTTTGTAAATTGCAATTTCACTTGAATTGACCTTTGATTTGTGCCTTGAGCATTATAATAATGGCATTATAGAAGTCATTAGCTTAGATTAGATTAGCTATAAAAGTCATTAGATTACATTAGAAATAGCACCACTTAATAAATGAGTGTAAATGAGTGATCATTTAATGCTATTTCACTTTTTCTATTCTATGGTCTTATAGTACTTTCTCTTACTACACCTTATTGCCTTACCACATAGTACGGTCTTTCATTGTTGTTTGTTCCAGATAAACCATCGAAGCCAGAAGGACCGCTACAGGTTTTGGATATTTACCGAGACCGTTGTCGTCTTTCGTGGAAGCCTCCTTTAGACGATGGCGGTCTGCCAGTTCGGCACTACATCGTCGAGGCACAGGACATGGAGACGCAGAAGTGGGTCAAAGTGGGAAAGGTGATGGGAGACACGCAGTGCGGAGTGCCTGGGCTCCAGCCAGGGAAGAAGTACCAGTTCCGTGTGAAGGCAATTAATTCTGAGGGAGAGAGTGAACCTCTTATGACGTCCTCTGAGGTCCTGGCTAAGGATCCATTCGGTGAGCTATCAAGTCTGCATTTGCTTCAAATAATTGATAGAATTTGTTGATGTATGCATGACCTCTGTTCACATAGAAAGTGTCCAGTTGGTTTAATAGGTGATTAAAGTTATGCATTTACTTATAATATGCCCAATGAACTTCATAAAATGAAGAACTTCCAACAAGCTTTTTTTCGAATAGCTCAGTATTTGTCCTAAATAATTATTATGATAAAATTGTGAGCAAGTTGGTTTATCAGTTCATTTTAAGTCTTAGTAATGAAGTTATTCTACTTATAATTGAGTTGTTCATTCGTTGGAACAGACCCACCTGGAAAACCTGGAAAGCCAGAAGTTGTCGATTATGACAAAGACCGGGCAGAGATTAAATGGGATCCACCAAAGTCTGATGGTGGAAGTCCAATCACTAAATATGTTGTGGAAAAGAAGGAAAAGGGTCTATTTTGGGAAAAGGTACGTGCAATTCTTGGAGTACTCTTTGCAACTAGCACAAATTAAGTAGCCCATAGAGCTTAAATTATCTTTGTGGCTTTTCCAAATTGCGTCCAAGCTCAAACCGTCTTCACAGCACAGAATGGTGTTAGAGGTTATTTATGTTTTATGCTGTCAATTAATCATCATCATCATCAGTTCCTGATGCCAGCCATTTGGCAGTGATGGGTACGAATAAGTGATCTCCACTGTCCTCTGTCATCTGTGAAGCCCATTGCTTCCCTTAGTGATACAAATGATAAAAAATGGTACAAATTGGAATTGTCAGTTATAGTGGTGAACAAATGAGTTGAAGTAAGGCAACTTCAATATTGCCGTAGCCTGTGTAGCACGTATGTATTTATGGTTACATGATGTATCCATGTGAGCATGCACACATATATATTTGTATGCATTCTTGAATGTATTTGTCTGCCTGCTCTATGTATGATACTGTGTCCAGGCTGAAAATATGTGCTGTACAGAGTATATGTATACCGATATGTACTATAGCTGCTTTTAGGGGACTTATATAGGGGCGCTACATAAGTCCTTTGAATGAATGAGTGAATGAATGAATAAGGACCTCACAAACATGCTGCTGAAGCTCATAAATGTGCTAAAGAACTTGCACAATGGGCTATGTATAGACAGTGCTAAGCAGATCATAAAGGTGAGGCTGTTTCTGACTGATGCAGGTTGGCATGGTTCCACCAGAAGAGACGAGTGCCATCGTACCTGGTCTGGAAGAGGGAAAGGAGTATGAGTTTCGTGTTGTCCCTGTTAACGAGGCTGGACCTGGAGATGCCTCAGATCCAAGTGCTTCAGTATTCACAAAAGCCAGAAGAGGCGAGTCTAATAGTATTCACATGTGTGTTTTCTTTCCTCTGTTGTTTTCAAGTCTTTGTAAAGTGACTTTAATGTTATTGCTCTTTTATTATATTCTCTGTAAGAGAGATGCGTTTTTATTGTGCGGTCAGAAAATACTGCATTTGCTGCAGAAGAATTCATGTTACATTTTGAGCTAGAATTTCTTCAAATATATGTATTCTGGATGATATTTCTGTAGCCTCATAATCCCTAAGGGCAATTAAAAATCAGATGTACGTATTATTTTATTGTAATTGGCATAATAGTCTGCTCTAGCTAATTTTCAGAAATTAACTAATTAAATCTGAAATTAATGCGTTTTTAATTTACGGGTTGTTTTGATGCTTCTATTCAACATTTTTCCAGTTAAGCCGCGGATCGATCGCAACAGCTTCAGTGACCTGGTTCAACTTAAAGCTGGTCATGATTTCACTATCGAGGTTAAATTCACCGGTGAACCTCCTCCAAAAGCCACATGGACTCGTGCTGGGAAGGTATGGCAGATGAAACACCTTTGTGAAAGTTTTGCTCTGCTTTATTTTCCATTGAAACGCGCAGCGAAGGAAAAAGGGATTTCAGTTTTGCTTTGCACAGAATTTTTTTGCTGGGCGATTGATTTTGCAATGTCGTGAAAGGCAATCTTCAGGCATTGCTGCTTAATGGCTTAGTTTTGGAAATGTTCTTCTTTATTAAGAACATTTTCTCTGCTGATTAATTTCTAATTGCTGCCAGATGAAATAAAAAATAAATGCTTATATAACTTATAAAATCAAAATTTTTAGGGTTTGCGGTAATGTGCAAGAAAATGCAACAATTGCCAGTTGTTAGATTAATCTGTTTAAATTTTCTCATGTAGAAAATAGGTTACAAGTCAGAGGTAACCTGGGTCAAACGGTTAACAAACTGTCTAATTTTGAGGATACAGTATTCCCATTATTTATGATGAGGCTAAAGTTTAACCCTTATGCACTTGTCTTTTTTCAATTCCGAAAACCAGAACATTTGTATTCATCCACATGGCAGACTGACAGATGTCAGATTTGTTTTGTATATTTTAATTTAACTTCTTAAATTTATATTACACAAATGCATCTAACGCTTTAACTTGTTAAGAGTTATCCTTGGCTTCTTTGTTTTTTCCTTGGTTTCTTTATCGCTTTCTTGGCTTATCTCTTACCTATAAGCGCATGTCTTACTCGTTTATATTCTGAAAAGCAGGACTTTTTTATATTAACCACGTGGCACACATGTTCTTGACAGATTTCAAATTTATTCTGTTTGTTTTAACTTAAAACTCGTAAATTGCAGTTTTGTTTATATTTTTTTTCACGAATGCATTTCTAGCTTTAAATTGTTTATGTTTGGTTTCTTCTTCACTTCAGTTTTGTTTGTGGTCTGTTGCATGAATTTTGACCACAGTATGTTCTAAGTTACACTTTGGTTTAATTTTTTTTAATGTTCTACTGAGTTTATTTTCACCTGCCGCTCACTTGTTGGTTTGGTTGATGTAGCTTTCCTGTAACAGCATTTTGTTGCTCCAATTGTCTTTTCAGCATTTTACCGGCGACAAACGCGTTCTTGTTTCCACACCATTCAACGATGATTCCAAGGTGGGGCTGGATAATGGTAAAAAAGCATAAATGTTAGAAAGTTTCGGTCCCACATTTTGAACATTGTATGTGCATGTTGTTTCACTTGCGCTGCATGTCTAGTTAATGTCCAATCAAACAAAATTGCCATATAGAAAGAACCATGAACTCAAATGTCGTTGAGATTTTGTCCTACAACTGAACAACTTATTTTGATTTTTTCTATCATTTTGTTTGGGAAAGTTTTCAGCATGTATTAATTTATTATTTGATAATATTGGTAATTATTATAAAAAGTTGTACAGCTTTCTACAGACTTAGTCAATTCACCAGTTAGTGATGCAAGTCGGTGTCATATTGTTTGGTGTGCCAATGGTTTTCACGTAGATAGTCTTTCCGTGAATATATGCATGCGTATTTATGTACCGGTATGTGTTATTATTGTCACAACTTGTGTATTATAAAAATCATTCACCTGAGGCTGCTGTCCCTGTCGCACTTAACGTATATCCGAGATTCTCTTGCTGACAGTGTGAACTGTGATCTGAAAGCCAAATCTTGATAGTGTGAATTGCTTGCAACATCCAGTGAGCGTGATGCATCGGCACTGGGACTTGGAAGTTTGTTCCATGATTTGGTGTTCTTCTCAAAAAGACAAGAATTAGTTGGAGTAGTTCGTGTTAATCGTCACGAGGTTGTTGATCCTGCAGCTGCTGTTCACAGGAGACAATGACTTTCTGTCAGACATCGATGAGCTCAGATGAGGCAAAATCATCGGAGAAGGCATTGTCATATCTTTCTTTGTCAGTAGATGACTATTCTTGAAACCGTTTGAAGACAAGGACTCTGGTGCATTGCTAGGCCCCCATACATACTCCAAAGATGACAATGCAAAATCATCATATAGCCAAAGTGTTGAGGAGGCAGACCCAGTAGCCGCTCAAGAATGATGTACAGACACCTGATAGTTGTCAGAGCTGTTAGTGTCAAACACATGCCGTAGACCAAGCCTTTCAGTTACAATTCTGGAATTGCATTGTGCACAGCTTCGGTCACAGCTTGGCCAGTCCCTGTGGGCATCTCTGGAATTGACAACAGTTTCTTCTCCCCAGCATTGAAACCAGAATGGGTAGCCTATTGGATCCTCTTTTCCTGTCAAATCAAGCATCAGCATGCTGTCCTAGTCGACTCTGGATCGTCTTTGGTTTGATGCATGTACAATGCCAGCAGCTGCTGCTCTTCAGTTTCTTCAGTGTGGATGCTCGATGGTTGACCTGTTAAGTGCAAGCACATGTGGGTCTTTTCTGAGAGCCCTCGACACTTCAAATACAATCATCATGGGAAACCTGTGTTTCAGTCCGTTTCGATCAAGCATAGCTGTCAGTTCAGGTGATATAACACTGTGATATTCATACACATGCATAGTAAACTTTGGCCCCTGTGAACCACCTCTTAATGCAGTTTGATCTGCTTAAAATTTTACACAAAATGTTTGTTTTACTATAATGAAACCATATGAGAGGTTGAGAGTTACAAATATTGAAAATGAGAAAATAATGGCCCCCTATTGCAGTTATCAGGCATGTACCCAGCCATCCGCTCCAATATGAGTCAATCCCGTGCAGGCTGTGCCTTTCACATAAATGAAAGGTTGCAGATCAATATTTAGGTTTTTGACTCATCCTGGGTCCAGCAACGGGTTCTTCACTGCAATGAGTCATACAAACTTAGAAACAAAGAAAAATTGCAAGGTTTACAATTGTGAATGACCACATGACACAATAGAGGTTGGATTGGATAATACTACATGCGTTAACAAGCAATTAATTAACAATAAACAATTAACTAGGAGAAGAGGATGTTTGGCTGTAGTGGTGCTCTGCCACAACATATCAACCATATTCTGGCCAAAATTAATTTATTATGGATGAAAATTAAGCTAGAAAGTGCTCTCTGGGTCAATTTATTTCTGTTTTCATATTAGAAACTTGAATCTGATACCAGTAAACTTGGCTGTTCAGTTGAACTACAAATGAAATTTTCAGATGGAAATAGTTCAGTTTTTTTAATGTTCTCATACAGAGAGATGGTGATCTTGATTAAGCGATGAGTCTGACTTTGACATTTAAATTATACTAAATTGCAAATGCTCTGAAAGAGCTGTGTTTGGATGTTTGCCTTGATGAGTGGTGTTTTTGCTGCGTACAGCTTCTTGCAAATGCTGATAATATCAAGATTGCAAATCCCGACTACAGCTCAACAATCGTGTACCGACGTGCGGAGAGGGGAGACACAGGAGCGTACAAGATCACAGTAACCAATGAGTTTGGCAGTGACACTGCAGATATCAATGTGGTTGTCGTGGGTAAGCTTTGAAAACTTTAAACAGTGGTACACTTGGTAATTAGAGGTGCAGGATAGTGTGGTGGTTAGTGTGCTGGACTGTCAATCAAGAGGTCGGAAATTTGGTTCTAGATTTCTGCTTCACCAGTGCCTCCTAGCCACCTCAGCTATAATGAGTACACTGACCATATACTGTTAGTGGGAAGATGATACAGTGAGGAGAGGATTGGCCACTCGCCCTCATATGCCGAGGCTAAGAAAATGAAATTGCTAACACTTCATACCCACGGCATTGGCTTCCTCTCAGGCTAGCTCAAGGGACTGATGTTCTTCTAGGTAAATTGTCGATGGAAAGAGCAGAAATCTAGATGAACCCTTTCTTTCCATAAGTATATTACAAATTAACAAAAGGTACAATACAGTTGAGAAAGCATTCATCTTTCTTATTTATTGCACACATCTCCAGCAGCTGAGTATCTTAAAGATGTAGTCTTCAATTTAATGATTTTTTACATGAAGCAGAAACACATCAACAGTAATAGTCTTTATGATGAAGGTGGAAATATTATATTTAAATTTATTGCCTGTTCTTGCCATACGGGCTCATCCATAATATATCTGAGATAGTTTGATGCGTAAAACTTTCATCACTAGGATGATGTTTAAGGTTTGATCAAGACCTCACAAGTATCTTAAGTAAATGTGAGACTATATTGATTGTACACCAAAAGATGGTTAGTATTTGATTTATTAAAGGATATCCTTATTTATTATGTAGGTCCACCTGGTCAGCCAAAGGGACCTCTGGAAGTCGTTGATGTCCAGAAAGACAGTGCAACGATCGCCTGGAAGGCACCGGAGGATGACGGAGGAAAACCAATTACGTATGTCCAGAACTCACTTTAGATCTAAGGACTTCTGTTCTTCAGAATTACGTCCTACTTGAATGCGCTACGTTAAATTATATTTTGTTATGCTTTAATGTGTATTTATGCATATTTGTACAGTATGAGGTGGTTTATAGCACCTTTTAAGTATAAAGAGTGCTAGATGACCATCATCTTGGCTGGGTTAGTAAAGTCATATAGATATGTCTACAAAACTCACTTCTGTTAGAGTCTACAGTCTAACCAGAAGTCAGTTAGATCTGACAGTGTCATACAAACGTCTTGTTACAATCAATTAGGATTAATTATTGTGCATTTACTATTTACTCATCTAATATAATGTTGTCTGCAGGGGTTACGTGATTGACAAAATGAACCCACAAACTGGCAAATGGGAGCCACTGAATCAGACCATACCCCCAAACGTTACTGAATTTAAAGTTCCAAAGCTGAAGGAAGGGGAAGATTACAAATTTCGTGTGCGAGCAGAAAACGACCATGGACTTAGTGAACCTCTTGAATCTCAATCAGCAACAAGGATTAAGAATCCATTTGGTAAGCTGAGCACTTAGTATGTTTAAGACTGAAATAGTTGTTTATTCTACTAAAGATTTGACTAACCACATGTTCATATTTTGTCTTGTGCCTCACATAGATAAATTAATTGATGGAATTATTTGTGGCCAAATTAATTTTATTGAAATCATGAAGTTTATAAGTTTACCATAAGCTATAAATGAATGCTAGTAATGCTGGAGATTAAAGTAAGTAATTGCCTTACGAATATGTTGCATGTGAAATTTGTATGTATCGTAATCGTAAATTCCAAATGTCTAAAGTGCTACTCTAAAGTTAACCCTTTAACGATGAGCATGTACTAAAATGTATGAGAAACCAATTGATGCAGCTCGTTGTTAAAGGTTAAGCTTATTCACAATCTCTGATCACTTTATGCATTCATTTTAAGGTACTGAGAGACAGAAGTCAGGGAATAAGACCTGCTCCCTTGCTCCAGGGACTTTCAAAGCATATAGAAAGCCATTCATGCACTAAAGGGAAGTGCTGCTCAAGTTTTACCTTGCCAAAATGATCTGTTGGCGACAGAGCAGTGTTAAGCTGAGTATCATTGGCTATAACTGGACTCCAAAGTGATTGACTATGTGTCACCAATTGAAGAAAGAGGCTGAGGACAGATTCCTGTGGGACACCAGCAGTGCAGAGAGAAGTATCAGACTGAGCAGTATCAATACCCACTTGCTGAGACCAATTGCAAAGGTGACAATCTAGCTAGTTCGAAATAGTCCAGAGACACCAAAGCTGAAAGAATCTAGAAAGAAGTAATAATAATAATAATAATAATAATATCTTTTCTTTAATAAGCGCCTGACAAACGCACTGCGCTGTACATTTACATGTTATGCAATTGAAATCTTAACTACTAACAGAACAGACAGCCTGCAATACAACGGCGCTAATAGCAGCCTACAAAGCATATCCGCCCAACGGGGGCTCGAACTCGGTACCTCTCGGTCTCTGTGCCAGATGTTATCCAATGCGCCACAGATGTCGCCCGGCTTCAACTTATTTGCCTAACATTGCATATGATGTTTTAGATCGACACAGCTAATGTTTTACCCAGAAACTTTATTATTTGTGGACTTTCCTTAATAAATAATATTTATAATGATTAACTAAATGCATTTGTTATGTGAACAAGACACAATATTTCCTAATGGCCAGATGGCCCCAAACTAATTAATAAGGAGTCTGTCAGTCCTGTGGATGATTGGTCCTTGCTCTAAACCCGCGAAAAGTGTTAATGGGTTTTCTTCAGGTATAATTATTAAAGTTCTCTTGAAGTTAACATGATTTATTGTCATAGGCTCATAGCTGCACTGTATGCCATGCATACCTGTAAATTATTGAGGTTTAACAGGAAAACTGACTAACCTTCAAAACAAGGCTTGAGAAGTTTAATTAAAGTTTCATCATATAAGACTTTAGTGGTATAAACAAATTAAACATTATACATGAAGTAAATAAACTAGTTTCTCTGTTTTGTAGTTTAAAATTCTTACTGTTTCAACTGATGGTTTTGCTTTTGTTCAACAGATCCTACTGATCCACCTGGAAAGCCTGTAGTTGTGGATAGCAGCAAGAACTTTATCAAGATCCAGTGGGAGAAACCGAAGCGTGATGGTGGGGCACCGGTTGAAGGCTACAACGTGGAACGCAAAGACCCACGTACCGGTGCATGGACAAAGCTCAATGACGAACTGCTCAAGGTCTGTGCTTTTATTTCCAAGTTCTTCAGCCTGTGTATTGTATTTTCAGCTTCAAAAGTTTTACATTTATTTTTGGAACAACATTTAGTGGTGACAATCCCCAATCCCAGACAGCCCCATTCATTGGGCCATCAGCAGGCTAACATTGTGCCGTTGGTTTAAACTAGTGGCCCGATGAAAGTTGCTGGCAATGTGGGTGCTGGTTCAAAGTAAGAGAATAAAATCCCTGACATGGCTCAAATATTCCTAGAACTTTGTACTGAAGAGTTCATTATAAGCGTACAAAAGATCAGATGAGGATGCATTTTACTGAGTAATAACATTTATTATAGTAAGGATATTTGCTGATACAAATTTGTTATTAGGAGTAGGAAACATTTCCTTTGATGCCCAAATTAAAGTAAGTTAGTTTGCAAAGAAAGTAACAATCAGTGGAAACTAATTCATTTATATTCAATCAATTTATTTAGGAGCCCGAGTTTACAGATGACAAGGTGACTGCCAACAAGGAGTATCAGTATCGTATAACGGCTGAGAACGCAGGAGGAGAATCAAAGCCAAGCGAGGTGTCAGACCCAATTAAAGCTCGTCTACTCAAAGGTTTGATATCTGCGTTCATTTGCTGGGTTTATATCAGATGAGTCAGTTGTTGTGGTTGTTTCCTTTTGCATTAATTGGTTTATGGAATTTTAGTTAAAGCTTTAATTCAATTTTTGAGCTCTTTAGTTTGACTAGAGTTTCTTCCAATCTTTGTACAAGAGAAGATTTCTGAATATCCAGATTTGTCTGCTGAACAGTGACTAATACACGCTTTGAAAGATTCTCTATATAACTACGAAATAAATAAGACATTTAATTAGAATCTGTAGATATTTCCAGCTTTAGAAGTTGAATACACCTTAGGAGACCTGAACTGAAACAAGTTGGTGAATTTCTGTGAATTCTGGAAGAATGATGTTGTTATTGACAGATCCTGCCAAGGTTGACATGAGTGGTCTTGCTGGAAAGGAGATACGAGTAAGAGCTGGTGAAACTATTAACATTGAAGTTCCTCTGTCTGGATCACCACTTCCAATTGTTAGTTGGAAGAAAGACAACAAAGGTCTCTCACCATCGGACAGGGTGAGATAGTGTATCCAAAATGTAACTTATGTTGCATCGTTTTGGACATTGTATTATTCTGTGATGTTGTATAATAATTGGTTTATGAAGAGAAAAGATGCTTGTGTTTCATTAATTTTAGAGTCATCTGGATAAGAACTTAATATTTTAATAAATAAGTTTCAAATCTTTCAGATGTGTTGTAGTGAAAGAAAATGACTGCTCGACTGAACAAGTGATTTGTTCACGTATTCATGTTGTATGCCTGTACTGGTTGAAATCAGTTTTGTGTGATCTGTGTAAGATTTTCATTAATCACATCACTTATGTGATTATAAAGGGCACAAGTGATGTGACTTGAAAATCTAGTAGAATTGTTTGAAATTACATTGCTTCATGTGTGACTGTAAATTATAATTGTAATCATTGGTGCGCATGTATAAAGTGCCTCTTGAAGAAAGCTCTCTAGAGAGGCGGACAACCGGACAACACAATTCAATAATCACATGGAATGATCTTCATTCACTGGCAAAACAGAGACAGGGAAAGGACAAGAAGCAGAAACTGTATTTTATGACTGTGTCCTTGTAACAACCTAAAGCCTGTGGTTAAATTTTTGTAGGTTAAACAGACAACTGGTGAAGACCCGAGGTCTGGAGATGATAAGGCAATCCTGAACATACCATGTGCAGTTCGAGGTGACACTGGAAAATACACCATCTGTGCCAAGAATGCACATGGAGAAGACTCCGGTGATATCAATGTTATAGTACTTGGTAAGCTGTACAATAACAAACAAGTACTTGTTTTGTTTTTCAGTAACAGAACTCATCACTCTTCTGTAATGGTTGTGAAGTCAAACCACAGTAAAATAACTGTACTCAACATGTTCTGAGAAAAGTTATGCTGATAGTGCTTTGCATGCGCCACTGAACCCTTACATTTTTTTACACTGGACCAGTAAAATACCCAAAAATGAATTTGTACCTTTAAAATAGAATGTGAAAATAAATGCAATGTTCATAAATTTTCTGCTTTGCTAGAAATAGGTTGACTTTTACATCTTCTGATTTATTCATCACTTGTTAATTAGTTTGAAGTTGAGTTCTCAATAAGTGCAATTTCGTATTTCTGAGACTGTCCTGAAATTTCAGATAAGCCAACTCCTCCAAAGGACTTGCAAGTAAAAGAAGTCTTTGCTGATCATTGCGTTCTTGACTGGACTCCTCCAGCGGATGATGGAGGCGGTACAATTACAGGTATTGGAATATGATCATTTTTAAATTGAATTAATCTAAAATAATCGTAATCGTAAACTCGAAACTTCTACAGCGCCCACAAAAGCGAAGTCGCAGGAACCAGCTTATTCACAAAATAAAGTTATTCAGCCATGTGGTCAGCTAGATAGTCATGTGTGCAGCACTTTGAGAAGTACTTAAATGGTGCAATGTTAACTCTTCATACGTGCATGCATACATGCGCACATATACAGACATACAGACATTTATACATACGTGCAATCGTGCATACATACGTGCATAGTGCATACATGTTAAAGTCTCTGTGCTTTGATGCTCTAATGGCTGTTTGACCAATCAAAGCAGGTGTATCTTGTGATAAATATTTATTAACACTTTAATGACAAGTTGCTTTGGTTTCCAGTCACTTTTTGTACACCCTCGTCATTAAGGTGTTAAAACTGAAAGGTCCACGATCAAGAGAAAGTTGTTCCAAGAGGATGGACGGCAATCCATGTGACTGAGCAAGTCCATGACAGCCCAAGCGGCTTGGGCTGTCATGGACTTGCTCAGTCACATGGATACACTTAAAGGAACATTGTTCTCTTTAGTCCTATTCTGAATCGATAAAATGGCTGTGGTGGCTGCAGATGGTAGGCTGTTCCAGACCGATTGTCAAGCAATAGTGAAACACCTTGAGTCATATTGTCTAGTTTTCGATGCTGAAATATGCAGGTGGCCGTGAGTTGCTCAATGCAAATTATGCCAGACCCGGTGTGAAATGAAGAAACGAAGAAATCGGAATACATATAGCATTAATTTAACAGAAATCCTCAGATTTTTACTTTAGCAGAAGTCTTCCTATATTTGTAAATGTAACACAACTTCAGACTAAAATGTGACGCCAGGGGTCAAAACCCGTCACATGTCGGTTTCTGACTTTTTATTCAGTCATATTCTACAATTAATTTGCTTCAAAATACTTTTTGCAGAATGAAAATATCTTTTCTATAACTGAAGTTATGCTCGTTTGATTCTTTCATTAGTATCGAGTGAGAAAATCGAATAAAAATTTTCAGAAAATTCGTGTCATCAAAGTCCTCATAATCCATTACTTGATTATGGTGAAATTTTTCTAGGCAGTAGCGGCATATATTCTGTATCAAATAAAGCAAACGGCATCAAAATCGGATTACTACTTTGCAAATAATGGCAAATTTACAGGCAACTGCTGAATTGAAGAATATTCTATATGTTTGACCCTCTCGCCTATTTCAGCTTCTAGCTCAATAACTAGGAAGCGACAAGCGACGGGTTTTGACCCCTGGCGTCACAAATGGTTCTTTAAAAAAGAAGTTGATTGCAGTATTTTTTTTATATTTTGTATTTTGATATTTGTAACGGATTAACATGACCAGCATTGGACCTTATTTGGCAGATTTAAGATGTGTGTGGGTGACATAGATTAGAATCATTCTAGAGCGTAATGTACTTCAGCTGCCGATTGGATGGGAGATTTACTGATTTATGTTTGTAGGGTATGTTATTGAGCGGTCAGAAGAAGGAGACACGTGGCACACCCTTCCTGATGTAATCAGTGGTACATCACACTCTGTCAAAGGCCTCAAGAAAGGCAAAAAGTATAAGTTCCGTGTGAGAGCAGAAAACATCTATGGTCTCAGTGATCCTGCCGAGACAGACAAGGCGATCCTTGCCAAAGACCCATATGGTAAGCAACAGGAAAATCATGCATCATCGTTTGCTTTGTTGTCAAAATTTGCTTAGTCACAATATCGATTTTATGTCGTTAGACAGTGTTCCGATTTGTCTAAATATTTCTGACTGGTTTTTATTCCTTGCTGGACTCATACTCTCGTTTAAACTCCCATAAATTTTTCAATTAAAGGTCTGTTGCGTAAAAGTGCGATGGTACACGCATACTTATTCACATGATTCTGCTCAGTATGCTTTCTCTGTTTGCTTTAAGTTGCGCTTGTTTAGGTCAATAGGCAAGTGTGTTTGTAGCGATTTTATCTTTCTCTGGATATCTGAGGACAGACTAAACTGCCACTTCGATGATGCAAAGTGATGCTATTCTGTTACGAACCTCCCTTTGTTCTGTACGAAGGCCAATATTTAGATAATCACGATAGCAATTCCAAACTGAATCTCCTTTCACTGGAAGCTGAACTTTCTTCAGCCAGCTATACTTCTCCTCGGCCCACTGCTGCTTGTCTGCTCTAACAGACTTCTTGCATTACTTGTTGAGTGTGGCGTAGACGGCGGGACTTTAGCTAACCTTGTCTCTCTCACATGTTTTTATGAGATTCTTAATAAGCAATATATACATGCTTAGCATTTAGAAAATTCACCCAATGATCCATATATGCTTTGAATGGTTTTTAAAATATTATTTGAATATATGGTTATTGTTTTGCTTCTTGGTTTATAGATAAACCCGATCCTCCAGGTAAACCTGAAGTAGCTGATAGTGACAAAGACCATATAACAATCAAGTGGGATCCTCCGAGGAAGGACGGTGGGGCACCCATAACAGGGTACAATGTTGAGAGAAAGGACCCCAAGACGGGCAGATGGACTAAGGTTAATTCAGAGCCACTCAAGGTCAGTTGCACTTGCTTCTTGTGAAGTTCTATGTTTTTAAAGTTTTTATTACTATTTCTTGGTTTCTAAATAATTTGTCTTTGTCACCTTTCACCAATTGTGAGAGTTTGGGCAACCAAGTACTTGACTGCATGGGAGTTGCCAGGAAACAATTTCGGGGGTTTCCTTTTGGTGGGAGGTTTCCACTGGACATGGTCGCAGAGTTAGGGGTCAGTTTTGAAAAGTTGGGCATTTTTTGGCAATGACTTATTTTTGGGTGTTATAACCCGTACCCCCTAGATACGCCCATGCACGACAGTTTAGTTAAATAGTTTAGCTAGGCCTATTTCTAATTTGGTTAATTGGAACATTTTCTGATTGGTTGTTTAAACTTTATTGGATATTTTTTATATTAAATTTATTTTATCTTTTAAAACTTGATACTTAATTAAATGCTTTTTCAGGCTAATGTTTTAATATATTTTATTTGTTAAAAAAATTAATTTCATGAGTTGGTATTAATGAGCAAGTTATTTCCTCTGCACAGAAACCAGAATTTACTGACAAAAAGGTACAAGCAGGCAAAGAGTACGAGTACAGAGTGACTGCAGAAAATGCAGGCGGTGAATCAGATCCAAGTGAAGTCTCACAACCTATCAAAGCTAAGCCTCTTAAAGGTAAGCAGTTTGTTGGATACTCATTTCAGAATGCATGCAGCCCTACACTAAATCACCTTTAATGCAGTTTGTACTGAATCACCTTTTCTGCCAGTTACAAGAACATTTTATTTTACTAGTAAATTAAATAAATTGTTTCGGCTTAACGACACTTTTTCATATCGAAGATGATTAGTGTCGGAGGCAGAAAGCAACCTCGTACTCCACGTTTAAATTGCGACCGAGCCACCCGCAGTAAAGATCCGAGAAATTAATCTCTGATAAACCGACCCGACCGGGAAGCGAACCCGGGGCGCCGGCGTGACGAGCTTGTCTTGAATTATTTACAGTGTTAATAGTCCTTTATGTTAGACCACTGATAATGTTGCTTCCTACCAGAGGCTCAGTAGAATTCCCGTCTCTGACTTTGGGATCATGTGGTGACACCTGTGTATTTTTGCCTGCAGCTGCTCCAACAGTGGATTTATCAGCGCTGGGAGGCCGTGAGATCCGAGTAAGGGCTGGGGAGCCTCTGAAGATTGACATTCCGATCACTGGAGCTCCTACACCAACTGTTGCGTGGCAGAAGGATGGCAAAGATCTTCCACCTTCTGACAGAGTGAGTTCTTCATTCTGTGAAGCAGCTTATTAACGTAACACAATATTTTGAGTGCGTTTAGGCAAACTTTCAACCTGAATCTATAATTTTTATTTTGCTATGCATAAAAGTTTTAATATTTCATGGAAGAACAACGGGATTGTTACTCAGCTTATATGCCATGCAGCTTGTTAAGGATGTGTTTACGCAAACCATTATGGGAATTACGAGTGTGGATTTATAAGGAATGTCGGGCATACAAAAGCTTGTTTACAACATTCAAATTTTCCTGTGAGTGCTGGTAAGTTGGATTTTCCTTGTATGTGATGTACCTTTACAAATATATGATATACTGAGCAAAGTGAACTGATATATTCGAGGGAGGTGAAGTTGTTGTTAAGTCCATTGTAGGTGTTATTTTTATACTTAAAGTTTGTTAGAGACTTTAAAAAAGTGAGTAATCCTGAGTCACGTGTGCAAGGCTTGCGAGTTAAGACTGCAAACAGTTGACAAAGAGTCATGGAACACCATTGCTCTGGAGTGGGAACACCCACCACTGTTGATGATGTACATTAGTAAATGTTAAGTGCACCAACTGTGCCTTCATTCTCTGATGATTGCATTGCAGGTTGAACAGAATAACGGTGAGGAGGATGCCCACTTGCATGTTCCTGTGGCCAGGCGAGAGGACACTGGGAAGTACGCTGTCACCGTTTCAAATCCGTTTGGTGAAAACACAGGATTCATTAACGTTATCGTTCTTGGTGAGTATTAAAGATTTTTATATGCTATTTTGAAATGTCTCAATATAGAAGTTTTTGATTTGTTCAGTGTCTAAAATAATTTGATTTATTTCTCAGATATCTGACAGTATTACAGTATAAGTGATTATAAGCAAGATTGACAGAGAAAAACTGCAGTGTATGTTAAAGCGGATGAAGTGTAGAGGCATCCTCTTACATATCACCCCAGCCGTGGCTGACCTGGCTGAGGCTGCAGATGCTGGCCTGTTTCTTGCTATCTGTTGTGAATCATGCCAGAGATAAGTATTGTGATGACTTCGTCATGTGTTTGTTGATCAACATGTAAATAAAAAAATCCAATGAATGCTTTCTGTGAGTTTTGAACAATAGAATGTGCTTTCTATTCTTCTAGACAAACCAGGAAAGCCTGAGAATCTTTTGGTCAGTGATGTGCATGCGGAGTACTGCAAACTAGCCTGGCAGCCACCTAGTGACAATGGAGGTGGTGACATATCAGGTCAGTTGTTGAAATTCAATTTTAGGTATTCTCAGAGTTATAAGTGAACTGACCCACTAAGTGGATGCTAAGGATATGTGGCACATTTTAGAAAACACATTGACATGTTGAATAGATGTCCAGATTCATGCATATAGACATGTGTGAGGTGATCAGATGTTTGATCACACAACATATGATCATGTGGCATCTGATGACACAATATTTCATCACATGATATTTCATCACACTATTTGACTACTTGATGTTTGATCACAGGGTGTTTGGTGTAAAGACATTTCAGTGCAAACAATAAATAAAAATTTAAAAATTACACAGAGTAAATAATATGAAGTTGTCAAAAGTGTCACAGTTTTAAATCTGTATGATAACTTGTTATATTATTTGTGTCCTCGCAAAGTGAGGCATTTTTCTCTCTTCTTAGCATTGAGCTTATTATTCTGCTAAATTCATTTTCTAAAGTGCGTCTGTTGGGAAATCATAGGTTACGTTGTGGAAAAATGTGAAGAGGGAAGCAATTACTGGGACAGAGTACCAGGCATTGTCTCTGGAACATCGCATGTGATCAAAGATCTGGAACCAGGAAAAAAGTACAAATTCCGTGTGAAGGCTGAAAATATTTATGGTATTGGAGACCCTATCGAAACCGATCGAGCAGTCCTAGCAAAAAATCCGTACGGTATGTATTTACGTGGCTACTAACTAGATTGCAATGATAAAGTCAGTACTCTTGAAAACTTATTACAATGCAGTATCGGTTTGAAATTGTCATATTATGTTAAAATAGTGATGCAGTTCATTCAAATTTTTGACTGAAGTTATATTTAATTTAAACATAGGCAAAATGAAAAAGGTGAAAACATACTGCATCAAAAAAGTAATTGTTGTTATTGCATCAGGAATAAGCGTTTATAAATCATTTAATCAATGTATCATTTGATACTGTGCATTTTGTCTAAAACTGAGTTATTGAAATTTTTAGATCCTCCCGGTGAACCACGAGATCTTGACATTGCTAAGTTTGACAAGAGTTCTGTGACACTGAAGTGGAAACAACCTACAAACGATGGTGGCAATCCCATCCAGGGTAGATTTTCCTTTTTGTGGTATTCATACTTTTTTGCTTAACACTGCCTTACTTCCAAATGCTTTTTTTTATTTTCACATTCTAATTTGAAAGCGATTAAAGTTTTCTTGTTTGACCTTAGGTTGCACTGTGAAGTTTAATAAGTTTTAGTATATCGTGTCAGGGTATCTTATTTTATTATAGGTTATCAGATTGAGAAGATGCCAGTGAATGGTCGAGGTGGTTGGACTGCTGTGAATGCGACACCTGTATCGGGTACAAGTTTCACCGTTCCAAATCTGGTCGAAGGCAGCGAGTGGGAGTTTCGAGTGGTGGCTATCAACGATGCTGGGCCTGGAAAACCAAGCAAAACTACTGGACCTCACAGAGTTAGAGATCCAATCTGTAAGCTATTTGCCTCAGAGTGTCTTTAATATAGTGAGTAGACCTAGAGGGTTGTGGTTTGCCACCATGAAATAAGGTCATGAAATATCGGACAAGGCCACACAATCCTTCACTTGGATCAACCATCATCTGAAACACTTAACAGTGTTAAACTGCACACAAAAACAAATTGAACAGAAATGTGTCACATGAGTACTGAGGTAAATGACAAAGCATGTATTGTAAACCAGGGACTCTGAATATGTATTAATTTTCTACTGCAAATATAAATATCAGTTGCAGTAGCTAGAAGTGCTTATATGAGGTACTTAACTGGTAAAGATGTTGTAAAAATGCCCTGAACATATATATTTACATTTTTACATATACAGTCTCACAGAAAGGATGGTTTCACCACCAGGTGAAACATACTTACTTTCTGGTACACATAGATGTATATACATACATAATAATAATATTCTTTATTGAAACAATCCGGTTAACAAACCGCAACCGGTTACAGTGTACAGTTATGCAATTGAAACAATTCACAAGAACACAAATGACAGAAGACATAAATCTTAACTACTAACAGAACAGACAGCCTGCAATACACATACATACATTACATACATGTATACATACTTGCTTACATACATACACCTCTGATGAGGTTTCGTGAAGAGGCACTGTATAAATTTGCACTTAAATTACATGCATAGATACATATATACATTATACATACATATAAACATACCTACGGTACTTGCATGCATACATGCATCTGTGGTTTGAACAAGAATTCATGATATTGCTTATTTGAATGATTTTCCTGAAAACCATTTAATATGAATTTGGAAGTAAAGCTTATAGGCTTTTTGTACACCAGGTCTCCTTTAATCAGTTTTTTAATAATTTGATTGACAGTTGCTGCTGGTCCACCAAGTCAGCCCAATGTTGACAAGGTCACACCAAACTCAGTTTCTCTATCCTGGGAAAAGCCGTCAAATGACGGTGGTGGAAAGATTCAGGGCTACGTGGTGGAGATGAAGCCGAAGGGTGGAGACTGGACGGAAGTGACTCCAGTTCCTGTCAAGGAAAGTTCCTGTACAGTTCCTGGCCTCAAGGAAGGAGAGGAATACCAGTTCCGGGTGAAGGCCGTCAATGAGGCTGGACCGGGGACACCAAGCACAGCAACTGGACCTGTTGTGGCAGAAAGGCCACAAGGTAGAATTGTGTTTATTGTTTAAGTAGGTTAACCTCTGCTATGGTAGGGTCTCTGCCAGTGTCTGTGTGTCTCACTTAGTGGATGCATCTCACTCTCTGTCACTATCTCTCACTCTTGCTCTCGCTAGCTGTCTCTTTCGCTCTCTGCTCTGCCTGTCTCTCTATCTCAGTTTGGTTTTATGACTGGCTGCTTTGTATTTCTATAGAGAATTCTCAGATGTAGAGCTCATTAGATTGGTATCTAGAAGATATATAGTTAGCAAAATATGTATGTATTTATCTAAACACTATAGCACCTTTTAAGTACCTCACGAGGTGCTGCCAGCACCAACCTACATGATATTGAAGTCCTTAAGAACAAAAGTTAATCAATAAGCTAAGCAAATAGTGCACAGATAAATAAATGTGTCACCATGGTCATCCAGAGTTGGTGGTAGACATTATGCTCAGAGTTCCTGTACTATGTAGTATCAAAGAGGAGCAGCAAAAGCAGGCAATGAAGCTTGAAACACACGAACCCCAACACCAAGCAGTCCATAGCATATGGTAGAAGACGCTGTGTCCGGGCATCCCGTAGCCACCAGGTCTGTGAAGGATTTCGCAGCCGTTTTGGTAGTAGAATGGTCAGCACCAATCCGTGGACTCTGGGTTTCCAGAGCTCTGGAACATGGCACTGCCCCACCAGTAAGCTGAAACTCTGCACAGAGAAGGAGTCCACTTTCACCACATGAGACTTTGATAATTAGCATCTGAACACTGTCCAAAACACTCAAAAACAATGGCAAAAGAGGGAAATAATGCCAAGAATGTATACATGGTTGCATTAGAAGTCCAAATGAACAAAAATTATCAAAGAAAATTTGTGTGTGATCAGCAAATTGATAAAAAAATTACATGCTGCAGAAACTTGCAGCCATGTTAGTCTTGTGTGCCAAGATATGTTTACGACTAATTTAATTTTTTTCATTGATGGTAAAATTGATAAAATATGTACAGAAAATGAAGGCAGATAGATAAACTGTAATATAAGAATTCTGCTTGCTCATCAAAACAATGAATCCATTAATTCATAAAATGCATTTTCAGAGAAGCCAAGCATAGACTTCAGCCGCATAAAAGACATTACTGTGAGGGCAGGACAAGAGATAAAATTAGCCGTACCAATCAAAGGATGGCCTGTGCCCACAACCACCTGGGAACTGGGTGATGATCGAATTGAAAAGGATGGGAGAACCAAAATGGAGGCAAGTTTTTTTTATACTAGCTGCCAATGAACTCTGATCTTGAAACATGTTTGGTTGTTTAATGTAGTGTATTGTTGTGCAGTATATTCCATAGTAATGTTAATTGTTAATTTTAATCCTATTAATGTTTATTTTAATGTTAATATTATGTTAGATTCTAGTTCAAATTTCAGTTCTGATTGACCTGCCATGAGGAGTATGGATGAAGATAATCAGGTTTGAAATGTGATTTTGCATATGATAATGGTTCTGTGCAAGCTTCTATAGGAGATTAGATAACTGGTAGATCTGGCCTAATTGGCTTTGTGATGATGCTTCTGCATTCTCAGAGGGCATTACAGTGAATGATCATTTAAATTCTGCTGCTTTTTTGTTTCAGACAACTGAGAACCAAGCACTCCTTGTCATCAAAGATGCTTCAAGAAAGGACACTGGACCTTACAAACTGACACTGAAGAATGCGTCTGGTACTGTCGAGGGAACAGTTAATGTCACAGTACTTGGTATGTGCTCATCCGTTCTTGTTTTCGTTGTTGCCCTGTTTATCAATCATATCCAAAATAGTATGATTTTGCCGTTTACTGTCTATTTTGCATTTTCTTTTTTACCTGAACTATTTATTTACTTGTACCTAAACCGGTTCGAAGTATCCGTAGGTGCTGAGAGAGTGCAAGTGCATCACTGCTTGACACTGCTGATTATTATGTTTTTAACTGGCTTCGTTGCATTTATGCTTCTTTTAGGCTGTCTGAAATGAATGAATTTCAGGATTATGATAAGACTTTTGACTGGTGTCGTATGTCATGACTTAAGCACTAAGGGAGTCCTCAGCAAAAATTATTTAGCATGATGATGGAAAAGGTTTGGAAAGACACGGATAGGGAAATGTGTGCATCAAGTGAAAGTGAATATAATGCATTATTATTATATATTCATTTATTATTTGTATGTCTCCATCGGATTGACACACCACAAACTGTCACATTTAACAATATAAAGGCAGCGCCACACTATTTAGAAGGTCTTCTTAATGGCTTCAATAGAAGCATGTTACTTCATGACTAGATTACATTAATTAATTTGCAGATGTTGAGGTAGACAACTGATTGCTGTGTCTGTGCGCTCTCAAGGCAATCTGTGTTTTTTGTTTTGGGGTTATTTATTAACAATTATTTTTGTGGTTTTAGACAAGCCGTCATCTCCAGAAGGTCCACTGGAGGTCCTGGAAACAACCCCAACCGCCATAACACTAGAGTGGAAGCCACCAAAAGACGACGGAGGATCAAAGATCGAACGCTATGTTCTGGAGAAGAAGCCAAAAGGATCGAACAGGTGGCAGAAGTGTCCTGGCAACATATCTCCCGATGACACACAGGCGACAGCAAGGAACTTAGATGAGGGAGAAGAGTATGATTTCCGAGTGATTGCAGTCAATGAAAATGGTGAAAGTGAACCTCTTGTAACAACGGGCCCAGTCAAGGCAAAATATCCATTCGGTATGTTTATAAATATTAGATTAGACTAAAGTGATATAGATTTTGCTTTCTTATATCAGTAGATTCATTACAGTGTATTCAATAACCAACACATTTGATATTGAAGTGAATGGTAGTAGAAAATAGCTTGATTATCTTTCTGTTACAACTATAAGAGCCCAAATGTTTGTCTATATGTCTGTCTGTGTGTCTGTTTGTCTGTCTGTCTGTCTACAGGCCTGCTTGCCTTACTGCCCGCCCACCCTCTGTGTGCCTGTTGCCAATGCTTGATGTCATTGTTTTTGTAGATGTTGCCACAACTTTCACTAAAATGTTTGATCAGTATTCGATAGCTGTAATAACTGTAGTAGACACTGTACAAACTTAGCTGTAACAACTTTAGCAGAAATTGTTGAATACTGATTTGCAGTCTAGAGCCTGTCATATTTTAACACTGTAATTATGAGCTGCACTGGTTTCCTAGTCACTTTTAGTATACTCTCATCCTTAACAGGCCTGTAAAATGTAAACATTAATTTCTTATGTTTTATATCAGTGGTTCCCAAACCGTGGCCCGCGGGCCAAAAGTGGCCCGCCAATCATTTGAATGTGGCCCGCGACAGTCACTCACAAATTTTGAAAAAAAATTAAATTACCTTGTTTTCTTGATTTAGGCTTTTGACAATTTTTTTGTTAAAGAAATAGCGGAAAAAAGTAACTATTATATATGAGTTTTGCATGGGGCGCGGGAGGGGGGCGCAAAATGAGGCTTCTGACGAATTTGTTCACGAAAAAGACTGAAAAAAAAAAAAAAAGTCATCAGAAATTTTGGCGGAAGTAATAAAAATTTTTTTAGGAAATTCTTGCCCCCGGGCGCGCGAACCCCTAGTTACGCCACTGCAACTGAGGACGGCTCCTCAGATCTCTGTGGCCCGCCATGATATTTTAAAAGTAAGACTTTGCCCTCCATCAAAAGAGCTTGGGAACCACTGTTTTATATGACTTTTAAATGAGGATTGCAAATTCTTTTCCTGTGGCTGCCAAAGCGGTGCTTACTGAATTTGCAATTGTTTTCAGATCCTCCTGGGAAGCCTGGAACCCCAGAATGTACTGGAACTACGGAAGACTCGATAACACTTGCATGGGACCCTCCGACAAGAGATGGCGGAAAGCCAGTCAAGGGTTATATTCTTGAAAAGCGAGAACAAGGTTCAAAGCGATGGACAAAGTAAGACACCGTGACCCACTGGATGCTTTTATTCCATAAATTTGATTTCCATTACACTAAGGTTTTTGCTGTAATTATGTTTGTATATTTATTATCATCATGTATCTCTGTGTCTGTAATAAAAGTATCATCATCATCATCAGGATCCATGGGCCGAAGGCCCGTAGGTGTCCAACGCTTGCATCGTATCCATGGGCCGGAGGCCCGTTTGGAGTCCAATGCCTGCATTGGATTTCATTCGTATTTTTTCTTTACGAACGGAGTATCTGCACCCATCCGTTTGACCTTCGCACTTCTCCCTTAAAGAGAGTTCCAGGCTTAGGACTGGCTCTGATATCTACTTGTGGTATCAAAGGCGGCGATGCCGCCCACGTTTGCCAGCTGTTTCAGGGTTCCTGCTGAGCCTGTCCACCTCGCGTAGCGCCCTAGGTGGTACTTCAGCCAAGACCTTCACCACTGATGGCATAGCCTCAGCAGGCACTCCCCTACTGACTGTTGCCACCCCTCACCACGTTGAGGTGTGAGTCGGACTTTGAGGGGGTTATATAACACTGGCATGGGACCCTAATAAAAGTATACTTATTTCAAAATGTATGTTATGTAATTCTTTTCATGTATGTCGTATGAAGGTAGTGTTTTTGGTAAAGTTTTATTACTTTTATATTCCTTAAGCTTGTATATTTCTTCTGATTTTTGGAGATGTTTTCTGCAGGTATGTGGTATTTGTGTGTTTAGGGTTCCTGTTGACATAACAGACACTGAGTGTACTGTCAAAGGTTTGACTGCAGGGAAGCCATATGAATTCCGTGTAGCTGCAGTCAATGAGGCTGGTCCAGGCCAGTATGCTGAAACAACAGAAGCCATAAAGCCAGCTCCTCCACCATGTGAGAGACTTTGAACTTAAAACTCAAGAATTCTTATGTTGTTTCAAACTGCAAATTCATATTGTCTCATAAAAGTGAGCATCTACTGCCACATCTACTTTCAAAGCATTCCATTGATCTTCAGTGCTGATAAGAACAGGTGGTATGGTGGCTGATTCCTGATTCCTCTCTCTGTTCACCACTTCACATGCAGAGCTGATATTATGGTCAAAGTGACTTGTTAAACCATGTTGTGAAAGATTGTCTTGTTGATAAACTGTTGTTATTTTTGTGGTTTATCCATCTGATCCTTCGTTCCATGCCGTATTTACACGATTGTGTAAACAAACAAGCATCCTACTTTAATGACTAGTATTGGCTAGTTAGTAGTTGACAGTTGTAATCTGGTAAATGAGTCAATTATCATTTCATTCACTGGTTTCCTCGATTGGCTCATTAATGATTAGAGGTAAATCTTTTGACATGTGGTTCGCTGATTTTATTTATGTGCTGTCTCCATGCATTTGTTTCTTTTGATAATGCCTTATCTCAGATGAGAATAATTAGCTTGTGACTAACCAGTTTATCAACAGTTGGATAGGTTTTAAGGCTGACTGTTTTTCTTAGTCATTTGATGACTGCTTGCTTCACTGATTGATTGACAGAATGATTGACGTTTGTGGTTGACAGGTGCACCAAAGATTCTGTTGGATCCGTCTCTGAGTGAAGTGACGGCTGTCGTTGGAGAACCCTTTAGGATTCGAATTCCATTCAAAGGAAGTCCTGTACCCGTTGCAACTTGGTTCAATGTAAGATTTTAATGTAGCTTTGTTCTATGGGTTTAGTTGTCAGTAAAGGCTCATGTCTGCTTGTAAGTCCCAGTTATTTATCTGTCTTTATGGTATGTCGGATTAATATTACATTCATTTGGCTCTTGAAAATAAGTATACAGTTTTTCAGTAATTATGTGGCAGAATTTGCTTTTGATCATATAGGGTAATGAACAAGATGTTGGCTAATTCATCCTTAGTCACTTCCAACAAGGATAATATAAAGGAGAATTTTTAATAATAATCACTGTATTGCAGGGGCCAAAACAAATAGGAGAGGATGGAAGAATTACTTTTGAGAGGCAAGAGGAAGAAGTTGTGCTTGTTTGTCGGTCAGCCGTCAGAGGAGACCAAGGTCATTATACAGTGACCCTGAAGAACCCCAAAGGCTCTGACACTGCTCGGGTCAATGTCATCGTCCTTGACAAACCCAGTGCACCGGAAGGACCGCTTGAAGTCTCCAAGATCACTCCAGACTCTTGCAAGCTGGCCTGGAATCCACCAAAAGTAACTAGTCACATTATGTCTGGTCTTCTGCTGGTTTTTCTCTCTGTTCTTTGGT
This sequence comes from Aporrectodea caliginosa, assembly GCA_020284085.1. Taxonomy (NCBI): domain Eukaryota; kingdom Metazoa; phylum Annelida; class Clitellata; order Crassiclitellata; family Lumbricidae; genus Aporrectodea; species Aporrectodea caliginosa. Next base: position 228,971 of record JACEVL010000372.1, read on the forward strand.
ATCTTATCTCTAAATCATTAAATTTTTGGTTCATTATATGGTGTTGGCTTGAGACTCATCCCAGATGGTTGCTGATACAACTTGATTCAGTGTAAGACTTATAATCTAATTTCATTCTATTATTTTATTTGTCAGGGCTTACATATTGTAAGCATATTTAATAAAGTATTCAAGTACTCGGTAGATACTTTACTGCAGCAAGTACTCAATGCACAGGCGCTTACAAACATCATTGGTTTTTGCCGAGTTGTGTTATAATATAATTTGAAAAATACATGTAACTGGCAATCAAATAGGCTTATGTGTTTGATATATCCTTTCATAACTGAGCTAAACTGTTCGGATCTGTAAAATTCTCCTGATATTTAGTTTTGCTGTGCTAACAAATTCTGGCCTTTGGCTGATTAAGCAGAAGCATTGATTCTGACAAAGAAGTCTTCAACATCTCCTTTATCACATAAAAACTGCATTATTTTCTTTTAAGATTGCTTGAATGTGAGAGGCACTGTGATATTCTCTCCTACCGCTGCATTAACTCTTGTATCTGTATAGTCTTGGCTTCCTTTGCCTGGTCTATCACTTACTATAACTGTAATGTATTGTATTTCTGCCTAGATAGATAACTTCACTATAGTAATGTGTGGATATCAATTCACATTAAGACAGCTTGACAACTTATTAAATTAGTTCTTCTTTTCAATTCAAGACAATAAAGTCAATATTTTACATCAATTGTCTCTTTAGTCCAGCTGAACACAAATCAACTCATCTGTAAAAAATTTCAAATCACTCGCATCAGCGTATTCTTTTGTGCACCTCGCGAGCGACTATTTATAAACGCCTGTACTTCTATCTAATTAAATATGTACATCTTAAGACTCAGCATTTGTTCAGCCAAGCATATACATGGACACATTATACACACACTCCCATTATAGATGTATCGTATATATACACACAATCGTAATCTTCAAACTTCTAAAGCCAAGCACAGGGCACCAGCTTATTCACGAGCACAATACTGCTGTCAATCAAAACAGTTTAGCGCGAATATTAATTAATCTATTCAACATAGAGGCTCATCTCAACTAAATGTCACTGTTCTCAAAAAACATGTTGACAGGCATGTTGATTTTGCAGGATGATGGTGGTAAGCCAGTAAGTCATTACCTTGTTGAAAAGAAGGACAAGAAGTCAGGCAAGTGGACTCCAGTGAGCAAATTCAATCGTGGAAGTGAATGTGATGTAACCGGGTTGGATGAGGGAGAGGAGTACGAATTTCGAGTGTCGGCCGTCAATGATCAGGGCCAGAGTGAACCGCTCGTAACAACAAAACCAATTGTTGCAAAACATCCATTTGGTAAGTGACCACATTTCAAGACATCTTAGAGTAAAGTAAAGGTAAAAGGAAGAAATAAAGAAGTTGATATAGTAGAAACAGCTTAGAAAATAAACTTTATTAAATTTTAAACGATATAGCTCTACAGAAACATTATTGTTTGGGTGAAGGATAGATCTGTCATTAATGTCGATGTCCAGAAGTCAGAATATATATCACTGGAACATTATGTAGTGTAATACGTATAATCCTATCCACCAAGCAAGACAAAGCTGCATTGGCCCTTCGTTATGGCATCAACTTCCTCCCTTTGTTCGCTCTACCATACTATCCGGTGGTCCTGCTACATCTTTTCGCTACCTCAAAACTTGTTTTTATTCTCGAGGACTTTCGCATTGGGAGCGCCTCTGATTGGTGTTCACTGTGAGAGGCGCTTTATAACTTTAAATACAATACAATAATACACTACAGTGATCTGTTTCTTTATTAGAACAATAGTCAAGAGCTAGCTAGACTTTATATTGATGGTTTAATAACCACTGCACAGAAGCTGCAGTATCTATCAATCATATGTTAAATATACATATTACTTATTGGACTCTTTGAGAAATATAGCCAATATAATGGGTATGGTAGGCAAAGTTGTTTATTTGTGCACTGGATGAATTAAACAGATCCTCCGGGAAAATCTGGAGCTCCAGAAATTGAAGATGCTGATGAGAACTCGGTGACGCTGTCTTGGACAAAGCCAAAGAATGACGGAGGAGATAAAATCCGTGGTTACGTCGTAGAAGTTCGTGAAAAAGGAGGCAAATGGAAGCCACTGAATGACAAAGCACCTTGCAAAGACACTAAATTCACAGGTGTGTAGACATCATTCAGATATGTGACAGTTGCATATCAAAGATTTTATTACTCTTTATTTAGCTACAACATTTAAAATAAATGTAATGGCTAACATATGAGAGGAACTATTCTCGTAACTTCCTACATTCAAATGAATTTCTGGATGCAGTTATAAAATCTACTTTTTGCATGCCTGTAGATGGATGTGTTGAATATAATTCATGGGGTGATGGTGGATCAAGGAGATCGTCTTATATGTGCTGGCACTTAATCATGAGCTTAGTCCTGAGTTTGATCAGTTTCAGTACCAGGTTGAAATCCTTAGTATTAAAGTCAATAGTGCCAGTGTGATCTTAAGATGGAAACTGTTTATGGTGTTGTTCTGGGGTATTGTGGAGATTGTGCAAGATAGGAATGGTAACAAGGATGACAAAAGACAGGAATCATGATAAAACAGTTTTAAAGGTGAAGACATGAGTTTTAAATGAAACAGTGCTTGAGAATGGGCCAAAGAAACACTGACAGAGAGAGAATAAGTCAACTGACACAGTTATTTTGGGAGTTCACTTTAAAGAGTTAGTGAAATTTAGACTACAGAAACTTTAGAAATAGTAGAAAAAGTACCTGTGCTGGATGATTCTAAAGAGACTAGTAGGAGGAAGAAGTTTTTCTTTAATGGTTTTACAGTGCACTTTGCTACTGCTAATTTAAGTTAGTAGTGGCTAAGCAATGTGAAACATTTCCTATTTCTAATCAATTCATGTGAATAAGAAATTCTATAGATAATTATTTGCAGGTTTGGTTTAGTTCGTGGTGCATTAAATTTCATTTTCTTGTTTAGCTGAGGGCCTTGATAAAGGCAAGGAGTACGAGTTTCGTGTCTTGGCAAAGAACTTGGCTGGACTTGGTGAACCAAGTCCACCCTCCAAGACCGTTGTTACAAAGCCAAAACCAAGTGAGTATCTACTACGACAGGGGTGTCAAAGTTTTTTTAATGGTGGGCCAGTGGCAATATTTCCAGCAAGTGACAGACCAGGGTGCTGCAGGCGCCTAAGCAAAATGGGGTAGGAGTTTGGGAGGAGTCTTGTTGAGCCAGTCTCCATAAAATATTTGCAAAAGTAAATATTAAATGGTGCATTTTTAGCATACAGTCTTCATTTTGATCTTCATTATCAAAAACCTTTATAGTGTTGTGTCACTATCATGAGGATTTAGTATTGACTAGCTTGTTGCAGCAAAGCAATTAGATTTTGTTCATGCGCAGTGAAAAATGACAATAATTTTAACGTTTATTCTCAAATTGTGTATTCTTTAGGTAAGGTTCTGCGGGCCAGAAAAACATAGTCAGTGGGCCAGAAATGGCCCGTGAGCTGGACTTTTGATACCTCTGTACTACCGTGTCCACTTTTCGAGCACTCCATTGATCTCCCTTTGGTGTTATCTGTTAAGTGCTGATAAAAAGTGGTATGATAGCAGATTACTACTTACTTTCTCTCTCTCTCTATCATGTCCATGTGCAAAGCTGACATGGCTATAGTTGAACCGTGTAAACCATGTTGTGAGAGATTATCTTGATGATTACCTGTTGTTACTGGCGGGCTTTATCCATCTGATCCTTCAGTCCATGCCTTGGAGGAGACAATTATTCATCTTATTTTACTGTGCATGACATCTTATTAAGAGCATTTCTTGCAGTGTGTACACGGTGTTGTTGTACAAAAACAGGCAAAGTGTAACACAGCCTGTGTTTTTTTCAGCTAAGGCTTCAGCTCCTGGCAGCTTAAATGTTGATAACGTTGGACCTCATTCCATGGATCTCAGTTGGACAAAGCCATGGAGCGATGGAGGAAGTCCAATAAAAGGTAGGCAGGCACAGGAAGTTGGCGTAGTGTTATCTAGTTAGCATTTAAAGGTAAGCAATAGAAAGTCATATAGAGTAATCTGTTTGGCATTTAAGGTTAAGCATAAGAAGTCAATACAGTGGCATTTAAAGGTAGGCATAGAAAGTCAGTTTTGTGTGATCTGTTTAACACTTGACGATGAGTTTTATATAGAGGTATCTTTGCCGGGTTGCTAGTAATAAGCCTGCTGAAATTCATATGTCTAGTTGAACTACCTTTCTTTGGTTTGTTTTAGGTTACCAACTGGAAAAGCGAAGCCCTGGCGGAAACTGGGAAAAAGTTAGTGATGCACCAATTATTGGAGAGACAGCTACAGTTCCAAATCTTCAAGAAGGAAAGGAATATGAATACCGCGTGGCCGCTGTAACAGATGCCGGACCGGGTGACTACAGCACTGCCACTGCGCCAGTCACAGCAGAAAGAAAGAAACGTGCGTTAACCATTCCTATGTGTTGATCTCCGTCTCTCTCTGTTTGTTGTCCCTTTTGATAATACTTTTTAGTTGCTTCAGCCGATCTTCTTGTGTTTAACAGACTGTTATAGTAGCGACTATGTTGTTTTACAAAGGACCTGCAGAATGTGGAGGACAGAGTGAACAGTTACATTACATTTATGAGGATTAGATGGCACCACTGAGCGTGTTTATTCCTATCTTATGTGATTTTTAAACTCAGTTATATAGATTAGTTAGATAGTCATGTTTGCAGTGCCTTTGTGAGGCCCTTAAACTGTGCTATATTAAGTGTCTTTCTATATACATACATACATGACATACATACAATAAAATACTTACATACATAAATACATTATATGACATGATATCAAATGATCTTGTTGTTTTAACATTCACTCACTGTTATTAATTGCATTACTGCAAATAATATTCATTTTTGTTAATGTATAGCTTTTGCTTTGCTTAGTTGTTATGATGTGTGGGTTTGATTTTTAAATTTGCAGAGGCACCTGGTGCCCCAGAAAACCTTCAGGCGACTGATGTCCATGAGGACTATTGTAAACTGTCATGGCTTCCACCAATGGATAACGGAGGAACAGAAATAACAGGCAACTACACAGTCATACTTTTTATGTTTTTTTGCTAGGTTTAGAACCCTGAACATGGTGCCTACTGTCAATGGATGGATGGATTTGCACTTGTGAAAGAGCTTACCAGTGGTGACTTTTCCAGTTATTTAAATTGTTTTTTTGTACTCGAGCGTTGTGTAGACTAGCAAGAAGTGCTTTGATGGGCTATTTAGAAAGCCCTTAAATTTTCAGTTACATTATTATGTTACATTATGGATGAACGGGTATGTTAATTGCTTAGTGCCATTGAATTTACAAGAACATAAATAGCTGAACTGAAGTGAATTCTTTATTATCTTATATGGAAATTAGCTGAAACAACAAAAAGACCAGATCATAGAGAACTTCAGGTGATGAAGTCAGTAACAATTGCATTTTTTCAGCTTTCTTAATCTTCTGATCTTCTTTTAGTAATTCCATATCAATTGTTTGTTTTTTGTTCAAAGGTTATGTTGTTGAGAAGTGTGAAGATGGAACAGACTTGTGGCAGAAAGTTCCAGGCAATGTCAAGCAAGACTCTCATGTAGTGAAAGGTCTTGAGCCGGGCAAGAAATACCGATTTCGAGTTAGAGCTGAAAACAAAGTGGGACTTGGAGAACCAATTGAGACGAACAAAGCCATTCTAGCCAAGAATCCTTACGGTAATATGACAAAATATTTTCTAACTACAACCATATACTCTGACTGGCTTGACGTCTTCTTTCCCCATGTTAGGACCACTATGGCTAAATCCAGATCATTTGTCTGCATAGGTCCCTCTCTGTGGAATGGACTTCCCCCTTCTCTTTGCTCTGCCATCCTCTCTGGTGGCATCTCTACTTCTTTCTCTCACCTTAAAACCTTCCTTTTCTCTTAGGGTACCTCACACTGGGAGTGCTTCTAAAAGACTCATGCGGTGAGAAGTACTTTATAAATGATCCAATACAATACAATACTCTACTCTTGCAGCCGAATGGAGTGCCTGTGGTGATGACAGGTTTATCAGCCATCTTGGTGTAAGCGTTTTGACGTAAATATGATGAATTGAAATTAAATAGACAAGAGGAACATTATGATGTTGTCTACTCATCATGTGGGGCATATTTTGGACAGTCGTTAAAGGAACCGATGTGGCCAGTTGTGAAAAAGCCAGACTCCATATTTGACTATAATGTCTTCATGTGTCGCATAAAGTGAATGGACCAATTCTTGTCTTATTACTCACCACTGAGAAAAGATATTGAAGTGTTGCAGAAAGGTGGTCCTACAGATAACTAACTGACTTGGTTGTAGCAAATGCATACCTTCTCTACATTGCTGAATTCTTGTCTTCTTTTTGTAATTTGGCTAAGATGTCCTTTAATCATGCATCTAAGTCTATTATTGATGGGTTTATAAGCAGTTCTGTTACGAAAAATAATAGTTATAAATTTAACTAAAAACTGTTAGAAATTTTACTAATTCAGAAATGAAACGAATTATTAAACAGAACTCTGCTTAGTTTCTGGTATTCTTTAAGACAAGTTTTCTGTTTGTAGATCCTCCGGGTGAGCCAAAGGATGTTGAGATTGATAAATATAATGCCAGCTCTGTTACTCTGAAGTGGAAGCCACCAAATGACGATGGTGGTAATCCCATACAAGGTTAGAACATGATTAGAAAATCAGTCAATAATTTTCATAAATATTCCATTAGAATATGATTAGAAAATCACTCAATAATTTTCATAAATATTCCAAACTTCTTTAGCTTTCTGATCATTTAAAATCAATCAGTTATCTACTGCTTTGGGTTGAAGTTCTGTAGTCATGCATGTTGCTTTGACCAGGCTATCAGATCGAAAAGTGTCCAGCAAAGGGCAGAGGATCATGGACAGCAGTGAACTCCACCCCAGTTGATGGAACAACATTTACTGTGCCTAATCTGATAAAGGACAGTGAATGGGAGTTTCGTGTTGTCGCCATAAATGCCGCTGGACCTGGAAAGCCAAGCAAGTCTACTGGGCTCCATCGAGTCCGAGATCCTGTTTGTGAGTAACTCTGATTTTGCAGTGAGAACTGTGATTTTAGCATTTATGATATTCCAAAGAAGACAATTGGCTTTTCTTGCTTGTTGAAAGAACATATTTGGAAACTTGCTGTGTTTAACGTAATTGATATCATATGCTTTTTATGATACAATATTTTAGTATAAATTGCTACTCAGTCATTTTAACCACTATTAAGTATATTTAAGTTTATGACAGTTTTAGGTCTCCAAACAAATTCAGAAGCAACCACTATGTATTAAACATTATCTACATTGCAGCACTTAAAACAACAGTACTCCTGCCCACATAGTTTCTTGTGGAGAAAAGTTAGTCTGCTATATATTAGGAAACTGTTTTCCTGAAATACAGTTTGTTTTTCTTTAGGCAATTTACATTACGTACATTCTTGTTTGTTGTTTGTCTTCAGCATTGGCTGGACCACCAAGTCAACCAAGAGTAGACAAAGTTACACCAAACTCTGTTTCACTTTCATGGGACAAACCTCTGAATGATGGAGGAGGGAAAATTGAGGGATATATGGTTGAGGTGAAGCCCAAAAATGGAGACTGGACTGAAGCCACACCATTCCCTGTAAAGGACACAGAATTTACTGTTCCACACTTGAAAGAAGGCGAAGAATACCAGTTCCGAGTGAAGGCGGTCAATGAGGCCGGACCTGGCACTCCTAGCACCGCCACAGGCCCAGTTGTGGCCGAAAAACCTGAAGGTTTGTTCAAGCTGCTTTGGCATTATGGTTTGGAAAAATTTATTTATAGTTACTACGTACATTTTTCACTTACAGTTAATGTTTCTTCTTAAACTATAGCTATCATGACCATGTTTCATAGGCAAATTGCAGAGATTGTTCGAGCTAAATGTAAAGATCTAGTGCTGTGATGTATCTTGCACAAACTGTGTTTTGTTGCCTTTGGGAATACTGAGATAATGTACGGTAGTCTTGAGTTGCAGTACTTAATAAAAATGCTTCCTCCTTACATGCTTCACTGGCAGCCCTGATGCAATGGGTGTATTTCTGATTTGTTTCTACTCAGCCACCTTAGCATGGACACTTTTACATAGCCTCACAGGTCTTTAGAAAAAGAAATACCTGTAGGAAGAATATATGTATTGTAATGCTAAATGGTGAAACATTTATTCAGTGCAGTAGAATTGCTGGTGGTTCTGGTATCTATATGTAGTGTGTTATTGAAATTGTGCTATGGAAGTTCATGGGTTAAATTAGGCTTATAAGAAATGATTGCAACATGCTGATTACCCAAAGTCTTTCTTGTTCCAACTTTCTGGTAATTTTAGAAAGATTATAAAAGGCACTGATAGACAACTTCAATAATTCCAGTGTTTGGTTTTCTAGAGAAGCCAAGTATTGATTTGAGTCAGATCAAAGACATTACAGTGAGAGCAGGACAGGAAATAAAAATAGCTGTACCAATTAAAGGCTGGCCTGTTCCTACCACCACCTGGGAACATGGAGATGATGTTGTGGATAAGGGTGGAAGAAATCGCATTGAGGTAATTATTGTTTGAATTCGTTCCGTTCTTGGCTGCATTTTAATGCATGAATTTCAGCTCAGTTACTAAATCTGTGTTTATGCTTACCTGGGAGGATGTTATTATCTCACCAAATCGATCTATACTGTTTGTAACTAGAATGGGTTTGGCGACTGCCAAGCTTCATTGACTGTTGCCTGATCTTAGATGATTGGCTAGCTGATGCAAGCAATGGCGTGAAGCTCATATTGATGATGATGACAATGAATTTGATGGTGGCCTGTGTGTTGGTAATGAGGAGGAGAAGGAGGAGGAGGAGGAGAATAACATAGAACATGAAGAGAACGTTAGTTTGTAATGATTGTTCTTTTTAGACGACAGAGAATCAGGCTCTGCTGGTGATAAAAGATGCACAGCGTAAGGACACCGGGCCCTACACTCTGCGCCTGAGGAATGCAGCTGGAGTGGCTGAGGCTACCGTCAAAGTCACTGTACTTGGTGAGAATATGCATGAGCTCTGTAGCTACTATAGGAGCACCATTAATTCAACACATCACTCTACACAGTAGCTGTTTGCTTAAGTGCCCACCATGTACTGGAGAGGTTCAAACCTCCAATGAGAGGGTCAGTTTTTATAGACCTTGAACATGTCATTAATGCTCAACTGTGTTATGATATCAATGCTTGTCATTAAAAATAGGTGCTATATAAATATAAGAACCAAAAATAAACGAATTTGCAGAAAGTCATGTGGTTAAATGCAAACCAGCGGATTTCAATGACAACAGTTCAGTTCCTTTGAGTCATCGTATGAAATGATGAAACTCTTGGCAATCTAGAGCTGAATAAATCTTAAAAGTAGACTGGCTTTTATAGCAGTGTTACAAATTAGCTATTGATACATCTGTAAGTACATTTGTGAAATGAAAATGGTGACTTTCATTTAGGGTAATTTCGTAGAACCTTAGCAGCAACAGTAGTGACAACAGGGATATTCTTCAGAAAGTGTTCTTGATTTTAGACAAGCCGTCATCTCCGGAAGGTCCACTGGAGGTCCTGGAAACATCTCCAACCGCCATAACACTTGAGTGGAAGCCACCAAAAGACAACGGAGGATCAAAGATCGAACGCTACGTTCTGGAGAAGAAGCCAAAAGGATCGAACAGGTGGCAGAAGTGCCCTGGCAACATTTCTCCCGATGACACACAGGCGACAGCAAGGAACTTAGATGAGGGAGAAGAGTACGATTTCCGAGTGATTGCAGTCAACGAAAATGGCGAGAGTGAACCTCTTGTAACGTCTGGCCCAGTCAAGGCAAAATATCCTTTTGGTAAGTTGTTTTCTAACCTCTGTTTTATACGAGTTCCTGTTTGATATTTTTGGGGAATTTGTATACAATTCAAATTCCTAACTGAGCCAATTGTTCCTTCATCTGTCATTTCTTTAAACAAAGTGGAGTTAAAACTATTTTTTGGTGGCGCATTGCTTCCTGTCTTAAGTATTGTTGTATTTGATTAGAATAAAAATAACTTTTGTTTTCATTGACCTGATTTTAGGAGTTTACTTTTTCTATGAATGTTGTGCTGCTGCTTCTTTAAAATTGTCTAACTGGTTGAAATTTGTTGTTGTTTTATCCAGATGTTCCAGGTGCTCCAGGCGTTCCAGAGTGTGCTGAGACAACAGCTGATTCCATAACATTATCCTGGGAGCCTCCACTCCGAGATGGAGGTAGACCAATCAAAGGCTACGTGGTGGAAAAGAGGGAACAAGGTTCAAAGAAATGGACGAGGTAAATATGGTTTATGTACTTTTCTTTTTCGATCTGCTGAATTAAAACATATTTGTTTTACCATTTGGCTACATTATGCAATGTTTGAAATACTTGTCTTACTTTAAACTTTTCATTTCATACCAAATGAAATGAAGCATTAAAATACAAGGTCACATTGTAGTAGACTGTGAGTATGTTTGCATCTTTTTGTCTGAGGTTCGAATTCTGGTGACCAATAAGGACTGTCCAGTTTTTGGCAATTCAATTTTTGCCCTGCTACAGAAACTCCTGCCTGTTGGTAGAAGATACTCATGTCTGGCTATATATCGAACAACTGGATTCATGTTGAGTGCCTGCTAATCGGTAGGTTGAGCACCCCCAGTGACTAACACTCTGGGTCACTTAAAAGAGATATGTCACTCCTCCAGACATATGCCTGACTGCAGATTACATGCACAGCCCATAGTCCTAGACTCGACCATGGATCAGGAAGCCCATCTCTCCTCATACAGTCATGTAGGTCAAGACGATGCGTTGAGAAAACAGTCAAAACTTTCTACAGTGAAAATGACTAATAGCGTAAGTTAACTCCATCATGTAATTATAATTGTAACTAGTAACTTCTGTTGTGCTGGTGTCTAATGCACAGGCGTCAACCAATGGCACACCAAAACCAAGCCGTAAGATCAGAAGATCAGTCCGTCAGAAACTAATTAGCCATTTCTGCATTTAGACAAAACAATCCACCAAAATGACAGAGAGGATGGACTTGTGACCGATATGGCCGTTGAACATGCACCTAAATATATATCTGAACATTTGAACAGCGTCTATCAAGAACCTTTCGAGAGCACGGTATGAATATTTTTAAGCCAAATACAAGTTAATGTGATGATAAGGATTTGTTTCTTTTGGATAGTTTTATTACTTTTTATTCATTTAAAATAATGTTTTGTTTGCTTTGCAGAGCAAGCCCTTCCGAAGTGAAGGATACCCAGTTTACTGTGAAAGGTCTTTCTGAAGGTCGGCCATACGAGTTCCGTGTTGCAGCCGTGAATGATGCAGGCACTGGAGCCTATGCAGAAACATCAGAAGCCATTAAGCCAGCTGCTCCAATGTGTAAGTCAGTGGTACAAGGAATTCCAAAACCAATACAAAGCTCAAAATATTAACTACAGTTTGGAGCCTCATTTTAAGTAAGCACATTCATGAACAAAACCTTTAGGGAAGCATTTGCCATGGAAAAATGTTTTGAACCAGCAAGGTAGGTACAGTTTGAGAACCGCAGGGAACCAGAACAGAACCAGAACCAGAACCCGAGGCAAATATTTATCTCAAATAGAAACGTAGAATGGTGAGGTGAAAATACTATCTCATTTATTCATTCATTCAAAAATTTATATAGCGCCCCTTCAAGGTGACTACAGGTACTCAGAAGTGCTTTATGTATGTATGTATCTGACTGTTTGTACAAGGCCTTTCAAGAACCTCACGAGGGCGCTTAATTTGGCAATCTAACAAGTCTGATAAGTGCATCTTAAGGTGGCTTGAAACTGTTTCTCGACCTGTATGTAATGAAATAGTGACATGGTTCGTAAGTTTAATGGTAGACTGTTCCAGGAGGATGGTCCAATGCAGGAGTCCACTTCATTGAACAGAAGCCCGGGACCAACAGGTCTCCACGGGTGGTTGAATGCAATGACCGTTGAGTAGGTTGACTGGAAACAGGATTGCATGGCTCTCTGATGTAGTCAGGTGCTGCATCTGCTGATAATGTAATTGGAGCATTTTGTAGGAAGTTTAAAGAAGCTGACTTTCGGTGAGCACTGAGCAGGCATTGCAATGGTTCTGAGACACATGTGAATCTTCGTAACCTTTATTAAACAAATCTTTTGGTTATATAATTATGCAGAAATGTTGAACCATTTTCCATGTTTTCTGCTTTCTATATGAATACTTGTGAAAAACTAAAATATCCCTTGGACAACATTTGAGAGCCCTCAAATCACTGTGTTGTCAGTCTGTGTTTTCAAAATTTTAGATATGGTTCAGTTGTGTTTTAATTGACTGCTTCCAGTGCACTAAATATAATTGTTTTATTGTTGTGATTGCAGGTGCCCCTAAGGTGCTGCTTGATGGTCTACTGACTGACATTACAGTGGCTGCTGGAGAACCTTTCAGAATTAAGGTTCCATTTAAGGGCAGTCCTGCACCAGCGGCCAAGTGGTTTAACGTACGTTTGGCAACAAATCAATTCCATGTTTTTATCTACTTTGAATATAACTCGATTATGGAAAAAGCACTCTTTCTATCTACCGTATTCATGACCATCAGCCGTTTAATATTGCAGCTATGTTTCCCTAAATGATAAACAAATGAATGTAATATTAATAATGCTTAGAAGCATTCATTCAAATGATTTAATAAGTTTTGCTGTATCAGTATCAATCACAATTTCACAATCATAATAAGAATAGTGAAAATATTTAATAACATTACTAAAATGGTACATCAGAGGTTTAACATAGATTTTTCAGTATAATACTTTAAGCGCCTCTGCTATTGTTCTAGAAATTCTTTTTCTTTTCATAGGGTGCAAAGGAAATCAGGGAAGATGGAAGGATAACATTTGAAGTTCGAGATAACGAGGTTGTACTGGTATGCAAGGCAGCTCAAAAAGACGACCAGGGCAAGTACGCAGTTACTCTGAAGAATTCGAAAGGTTCCGATACAGCCCACATCAATGTAACAGTTATTGACAAGCCAAGTGCTCCAGAAGGACCTCTCGAGGTCTCAAAGATCACACCAGAGTCATGCAAATTGTCTTGGAAGCCACCAAAAGTGAGCTCGATTTGTTTTTTTTTTCAGTTTTATTTGTCGCAACGGAAACAGAAGTTGATTTTTAGAGACCTTTTATCATCTGTCTAAAAGGCAGTCGAGGAGTCTATTGTTTCTACAACAGAAATATATCTGTACTGTTATCCTGTACAGGGTGGCCCAATATAAAATGTCCCACCGGATGAAATGCAATTTCTCCGCAACCAATTGAGATTTTTGTACCAAAATTTCAGCATTTACAGAGGAATGATTTTTCAACAAACCACAAAAATTTCACTGAACAATTTGCATAGCTTCAAAAGTTACAGCTGTTTAAATTTTTAATTCAATTTTTTCAAATTTCGGAAGAAAATGGACAGTCATTTGCAATTTTCATTGTCAAATAAAATCATCTTTCATTACGAATTCAGAAACCTGTTGAGCAGTTTATCTCAAGGCATGTTCAAAGCGTCCACCACTAGCTTTCACACAAGCTCGAAGTTTTGTTGTGAAGTTCAGTATGGCCTTCTTAATTGAGTCCTGCGTCAGCTGGTCCCATATTAACTGCAAGACTTTTCAGCTCGTCAATGTTCTTAGGCTTGGGATGAAATGTCTTGTAGCGTCCAAGCATAGCTCCTCAGACGAGATAATGAAGAGGGTTAAGGTCTGGAGAGTTTGGTGGCCATTCATCTTTGCCAATGAATTCACTGCAGTTGGTGGCAATAAAGCCTTGAGCCAACCTTGCCGTGTGAGCAGGCGCACCGTCCTGGTCGAGAATGAAACCAGACGGAAGAACAGACTTGCAGTCTTCAATGAGTCTGGGTAACAGAGTTTCAACGTAAAGTTGAGCGTTTACTTTAGCCTTGTCTGGGATGAAGTGAAATCTTCCCTTACCGCCGTAACACAAGCCAGCAGAAACCATGACGTGCTTCGCAAACTTGGATCTCTCGACCACCAGGCGACTTTCGTGAACATCGCGCTTTTTGCCGACAGACCAAACGCAGTCGTTCTGATGGTTAACCGGCGGGTTCAGGTCAAAGTTTTTTTCATCAGTGAGAAAAACCTTCTGTGCAACATCTGGGATGAAGTGAAATCTTCCCTTACCGCCGTAACACAAGCCAGCAGAAACCATGACGTGCTTCGCAAACTTGGATCTCTCGACCACCAGGCGACTTTCGTGAACATCGCGCTTTTTGCCGACAGACCAAACGCAGTCGTTCTGATGGTTAACCGGCGGGTTCAGGTCAAAGTTTTTTTCATCAGTGAGAAAAACCTTCTGTGCAACAGTGGGTGTTACAAAACAATTTCTCTGTGAAAAAATCTTAAAGAAATAACCATTATTGGACCGTTCATCTGCGGAAATTTGAAAAAATTGAATTTAATATTAAAACAGCTGTAACTTTTGAAGTTATGCAAATTATTTAGTAAAATTTTCGTGGATTGTTTGAAAATCATTCCTCTGTAAATGCTGAAATTTTGGTGGTAAATTGGTTGCGGAGAAAGAGCATTTTAGCGCGTGGGACATTTTATTTTGGGCCACCCTGTAGTCACAGGCCTTGCTCTTTACTTCACCAGGTTATCGGTGCATTTGTGCTGTTCCCAGAAAGCTGTCTGATTTAATGTTGGCATGAGCTGGAAACCAAATGGTTCCAGTGGTTACAGTTTGATTCCATTGTGCAATATCTACTGCTGTTTTTGCTTATTACTGAATTTCAGCATGATTTACCCTACATACCAAAGTAGGTAGTTTTTATGCCTGTTTGATCTGACATCCTGGAATTGACCAGATTATGGATAGAGATATACCTGGAATTTACCAGATTATGGACAGAGGTTTCCCTGGAATTTACCAGATTATGGATAGAGATTTACCATTGTTTGATACCTTGTGCATTGTTCTAATGGCATCATAGAAGTTTAAGGTTTAAATGAGGTTTGTAATCTACTAATATACTTATTGTCACATGTAATGATGAAGATTTATTAATTCAAAACAAGCTCCCACATCGATCAATTATAATTCCATTCTCTGTCCTTGTTCTTACTAAGTTCATTGTTTAGACTGTTCTTACTTGATCTTTTCTTGCTTTGGATAAATGTATTCCATAAATGACTTCCTTGATTTTGTATGATCATTGTGTTCCTGCTCACATAGTCTGATGGTGGGAAACCTGTGAGCCACTACCTGGTGGAGAAGAAAGACAAGTCTGGCAAGTGGACCCCAGTGAGTAAATTCTGTCGTGGCACAGAGTGTGATGTTGGTGATCTTAAAGAGGGCGAACCTTACGAGTTTCGTGTTTCTGCCGTTAACGATCAAGGCCAGAGTGAACCACTCGTCACCGATCGACCGATTATTGCCAAACATCAGTTCGGTACGATTTCTGCTATTCACTTACCATACAGCATACACGGTTACTACCACTACTAATCGACAGTTCAGTACTATACTGGTGCCCTGCACAATACTTTATCATGAAAGTGTTAAGAATTACATATAAATTGTTTGAAATGTTTCTTTTAATAGGCATTCGAAGCAAAACTGAGTTTCTTGCCCTGTTAGATTTAGAGGTAACTATTTTTTGTGTATTGTTACTGGATGTTGACAGTTGATATTAAAAGAAGCTCTTAATATGAGTACTGGTATGTGATTAGTGTACATGTAAATATTTGTATTTATTTTATTTCCATTTTCCTGTCACTGTTCTGAGAAACTGCAGTAAAGGAAAGCCTTTGTATTAATCCACTCCATATCCTTAATTATTAGAAAACATTGATTGCTAAGAAATTTTGTCCTTTCAGACACTCCTGGCAAGACTGGTACACCATTTGTGGACGATGTAGACGAAGACTCAGTAACCTTGTCATGGAATAAACCCCTAGAAGATGGTGGAAACAAGGTTTCCGGTTATGTTGTTGAAGTTCGGGAGAAGGGCAGCAACAAGTGGAAGCCACTTAATGACAAAGCTCCATGCAAGGACACCAAGTTCACAGGTAAAAGCTAAAATTTTGACAATGTTTCCTTTGATCTATGAGCTTTTATTGGCAGAATCTGTTCTGCTGTGGGGTTCGATTCTCAGTGCACCTCTGATTGGTGTGCACTGTGAGAGGTGCTATATAAATTTATTGATAAATACAATGCACTACAGTGCATCAAGGGTAATTGGCAATTCCTGCTTATTAGGACTACTGTTGAAAGATACATGAAATAAATGAACATTACCTTCCTTGGTCTTACCTGACCTGGCCTGACCTTACTAATCTTACCTTACTAAATAAACCAGCATCATTACAGCATGCTAAACAATTATCTCATGTTTGTATGTACTTTTACCTGATTTCCCCTTTGCACACACGTCTCTAATGCAACATCGGGCCTTCTCAGTTGTGGGACCGAGTATCTGGAATGGGCTGCAGTGGGAGATCCGTCTCCCACCTAGGAACTCTTCATCTGCATTTTACACTCTCTGAAAGCTATTCTTGTCAGCCGTGGTTGGGCTGGGAGCACCTCTAAGTAGATATTTTGAAGGGTCACTATATCAAGTTTCTTTTGATTGATTGATTGACTGATGATTGATTTATTGATTGATTCATTGATTGATTCATTGATTACTTAAATCAGTGGTTTTGCACAGGCTTATAAAAAAATTTAAGTAACTGTATCTTAGAGTCTTGTTCAGCTCAGATTCTGACTACAATTTAGAACAGTTTTAATTACATAAATGTCCCTCAGACTGATGAAATTAGACTAGTTTCAGGTTAGATTGGTTCTGTTTCTGAAGCAAGAGCTATAATTATTGCAGCCGGTGGTCTTGAGAAGGGAAAGGAGTACGAGTTTCGTGTTCGGGCCAAGAACCTTGCTGGACTTGGTGAGCCAAGCGCACCCTCAGAAACGGTGGTTCCAAAAGCAAAAGCCAGTAAGTGATTTCTATTTCAACATTACTCTTCTGTAGTTAGTTATATTGAGCGTATAATGACATCTTGTGGCTGCTAGGGCTGTTGACATCCTGTGTTGGACGATGTTCCAGATCCATCTCTCATCTTCTGTAGAATTTTTAACAGTCATTGAGTCTGTTGCATCAAACTTCTTTCAGTCAGTTGCAAATAATTGACATGAGCCAATCAAGTTTGTGGAGTTGAAGACTTTTGCCTAAAGGTCAGAATTTGTAGAAGGATTCAGCAGAAGTTTGTTACTATCCATTCAGGACTCGATGTTGCCAAAAATGGAGGCAGCTTATTGGAGATCTAGATTCGATGTGGAACTATCAAATGATAGGAATAGTTGGGTATCACCAGCATACAAATGATATTTAAGAGACCTACACAACATCTAATAGCTGCTGTGTTGTTTATTTTTAAAGCAAAGGCTTCAGCTCCTGGATTTCCAAATATTGACAAAGTGACTAAGAACTCTGTGGATCTCAGCTGGACAAAACCAAGAAGTGATGGTGGTAGCCCAATCAAAGGTTAGTCACCAGGTCAAGGCCATGTCACTGTATATTCCGCTCTGCCAAACAACATTTAAGTGATTTTGAGCAGATATAAATTCTGATTTACATGTATGTCAACTTGGTCTTCTTAATTTATCATCTAATGTAAATGTGTGTTTTTGTTGCATTGTGTATTTTGTGGAGTAAATTTAATATGCTTATGAACTGTGAGTGCCATTATCAGTAAGCTCATTCCTCTAACTAAGGTTAGCTGAAGAAAGAGACAGAAAGTTTGTGCTTTAATTAACATTTTTCATTGCCAAAGTGTGTAATTCTCACGCATTTCGTCTTTTGGTGTTCTAGCTTGATTGACCAGTAATCCATTTGGGATGCAGATCATATTTAAGATTACAAGTCTAGTCATTTGCACACTATTGACACTATCCTCAAGCAGTATTAGTTGGTACTGATTTCTGCCGAGAACTTAGTGCCAGGGTGCACTGAGCCTTTTTTCAGAATTGTGGAACTTGTCTTTTGATGACCCAAGGACCTAAAAGAAGGATATGCATGAATCTGATTCATCCCACTCTAGTATATGAGATACCTTATTGAATATGACCGTGATACCATGCATGTGGTGTGCTTGGGTTTATGAACCACTCTGTCTTTGTTTTTGGTTGTCAGGCTACCAGGTGGAGAAGCGTAAGCCAGGTGGCCCATGGGAAAAGGTGAACGACTACCCCATCCAAGGTGAGAGTGCGAGCATCCCTGGTCTCGTTGAGGGGCAGGAGTACGAGTTTCGTGTGGCCGCTGTTACAGGAGCCGGGGTCGGTGATTACAGTCTCAACACAGCGCCAATCAAAGTCTGTGAGAAGAAAGGTGGGCTTTTATCCATAATTTCAATCTTATGCAGTAAATGAGTAAGTAAAAGACTTTCAATGGCACTTCTGAGAGTGAACCAAGTGTTTCATGCTCAGGATGCATTTTTCAGGTGTTCTAGTATTGAAAGAGATTTCAAATTCTTTTCTAGCCAATTTTTTAATCCTTGTGAAAGCTTCAGAGCTTATCTGTGCTAAAGACAGATGAGCATTGTTTGAAGATAGCATAGATTAACTGAAAACAAGGTACACAGACTGAATGTTGGATTGTCATTTTTATGTTTGCACCACACCGCACCACGTCTCTGGAATGATCTGCCCCTGAATTCTACAAATTCTCGGTTCCTTCGTGATCATTTTCAATCACCCACCACCATCTGCCTCAGGCTCTATCTTTCACCCCTCGGGATTTCCACTCAAAGCTGAAGTCTCACCTCTTCAAGAATTCATACCCTGACTCATCTGATCCTCCACCTTTCAACTCTCAACCTAAATGACACCCACCTTAACAGCTGCTCTGCCTCTCTGATCCTCTGGCAACCGGACTTGAATAAGCTGGTGCCCTGTGCTTGGCTTTTGAGTGGTGCTTTAGAAGTTTGGTGATTATTGTACTGTATTGTATTGTATTGTATTTGAACATTTATAAAGCGCTTCTCATAGCACAAGCCTTTCAGAAGTGCTCCCAGTGCAAGGTACTCCCAAGAAAAAGGGAAGGTTTTTAAGGTGAGAGAAAGAGGTAAAGATGCTTTTCTCAATTACTTGCGATTACAATCCCAGGACGTTAAGAATTAAACTGATCCAGATATGATGTAATGACAAAGTGCCTTATTTAGTTACTGATGTTTATTTCAGCTGCCCGATTGCCTGAATTCCTATCCAAGCCAGAGAATGTTACAGTTCCGGAAGGAGAAGATGCCAAGTTCCAAGTGACGTTTGATGGAGAACCAAAGCCTGATGTTAAATGGTAGGACTTCCACATGTCACAGTTGCATTTGTGAGACTCATTTTCTCTTTGCAGCTTTACTTTCTCCTTGAATTGGCGATTGCTTGTGTCTGTTAGATTATGATCAATACTATATAATAAGTGAATAAATTATTTGATTACAGGTATATTTAAAGTATATCTCAGATCTCTGTGGGTGTCTGCAGCCATGTTGGTTATGTTTGCCATATTTTCAGGACTATAATTTGCATTTTTTTACATGAACTTAACTGAATCCTTATTTATATGAACTATAAAAACTTTGGACTACATGGGTATATAATCTGCAGGTGCTGATAAGATGAATAAAAAGGAAAGATATTTAAGATTAAAATGAATTCTCTCAGCTGAGGATGACCAAGTTCAGTTTTATAAATGCTATCAGTAGTAGCGAAATATAGAAAGCTCAAGGATGTATTTATTTATTTATTTATTGCGTCAGAAAACAGAACAGATAACAGTACACATCATGCCAGAAACAGATCAGTCACTGCGCAACAGGAAGCCAGGAAAAGCTAAAAGCTTATATCACCCTGGCCCCTAGTACCTGGTTAACATTTCAGTCAACGTTTAGTGTCACACAGATCCAGATTAAATTATAGTAACAGGCAGCTGAGTCCGAATAGTTTTAGTACTATACATTAGACATTTTATACATTGAACATCATCATCATCATAGGGCACATAAATCAGAACCAAAGTTAACAGAGGCAAATTTTATGGCAAGATTATGAGAAATGAAATGAAATAAAACAAAACACAAATTAAATGTAAACTATGTTATGTGAAACCACTTGCACTGTAGCCTGCTACCAGACAACAGTGTCCATTTACTCTGAGAGGTCATGTTGCAGTGTAATTAAGGGCCAAATAATTGTGATTTACTACCAGACAATTTTTTCTTGCTGCATTATTATCTCCTGTTTGCAGACATTATCATTAGTCAAGAACAGCTTGAAACTGACTGCCTTGGGGTACGAGATTGTCTGGGCTGTTAACACATGGCTGATAAAACAGCTGAGCTTAGGTGGGAGGGGCACAATTACCCTAATTTACTTGGGTGCTACTAGTGAACAAGGTGTATTCTCTATTGTCTCTGGGACATGTGGTGTGCAGCTACCTTAAGTTTACCAGCTTCTCAGTAACCTTGTCTCCCTATGTAGTGGTCACTAGCTGCAGGATAGCTGCAACAGTGATGCTGCAGCCAGGTAAGGCTGTTAATTAATATTCATTTACCTTGTCGCATTGGACAATATTAATTAATATTAACTGTATAGTTGTACAAAGCTGCCCTAGTATTTGTTACATATTAATATGGCAGTGTTCACTAAAATTGTCCTTTGGACAAATTTAATGAATATTTTCAAATTATTGAAATGAAGCACTCCATTTCAACGGAAACCCATACTAATGCTATGTTAACTTACTTGTTTCAGTTGTGGCACTAAAGTTAGAATCGTATATTCAGCGTCATTGGTTTCATTGAGTGAGATCAATAGTATACCCATAATGGTGCCATCCAAATTATCAAACAAGAACGGACAGCAAGTGTTGCAGGTCTTTCGTAAAGTGCCACTAATTTTATGTCAATAGAATTTTACCATGTAACAGTGTATCTAAGAATTATATAATTGTTTGGTAATGCTTGTTATGTTGATGTTAGGTTCCACGATGGCCTGGAGATTAAGCCAGGTGGAAAATATAGAATCACAGAAGATGGTAATAAATCCCAGCTGGTCGTGAAGGGTGTCAGTCCAGATGAAGCTGGTGAAATTACCTGTGAACTGAGCAATCCCAAAGGAAAGGACTCAGCCTCAGCTAAACTCACAGTTCAAAGTAACTTTCTGTTTTGGTTCTGTTTCTACGCTGTAAAGTGTATGCATCTGGTTTAATGCTCTGTCTTATTTGTTTTAATAAACTTCCCCAAATAAAAGTGTGTTTTCGAAATTGAAAAGATATTCAAAATTTGTTTTTCAATTCTTTGTATTGTTTCACAAAGTGTTATCACGTGCTGTTTTGCTTTTATAGGGAAATCAAATTCAGGACAGTTACTTGTTTTCTTTTTCTTCAGCTCCGCCATCTGTTGAATCTATGTTGAAAGAGCAAGCAGTCGAGAAAGGCGATACATTGAAGGTCAAAATACCATTTAGTGGCACTGGTCCATTCTCGTTCAAACTGAAAAAGGACAATCGCGATGTTCCGGATGGAAATGACCGTGTTAAGCTGATTCCTTATGACGGTTATGTCATACTTCACATCAAAGGTAGGACCATTTCTGTCAAGGTTTTCACTCTAATTGCCAAACTGTGTATGTGATCAAGACACTTGTGCAGTACATTTTCAGAATCTCATGGAAGTACTACATCAGCTACATCACTTTATTCATTATTACTGTTTTCTTTGCCGCTGTTTGGTGGCAGAGGACAACATGGCTAGTTTTCAATTCTCTGGCTAAGGTTGTCGTTCTATTGGGTGAATGGGGCTTGTTGTTAAGCCATATTTATCCTATATATGAAGGTTATCTTGTTAGATTGGATTTATCATTCTTAGATTTTGTTAAAGCATCCTTTAACTCCAGAACCATGACTGAGGACTTATTTATGATGACTTTCAATGAACAAACTACCTTAGTTTGCTATACTTTTAATATCTAGACCAGTGCTGTTCAACCTTTTTGACCCCGCGGGCCACCGAAGAAGTTATTCTTGAAGCCAAGGGCCGCACCATTAAACTAAAAAGCAACGACGAAAATTTATTGAAAATTATTAACCATATTAAAATTAATTGTGGAATAATAATAATGAATATTGTATGTTTGGAATGTGTGTGTGTGTGTCATGCTTTACAATTGGGGCCGTCCATAAAGTACGTCACGCTCCAGGGGGGGAGGGGTTTAAGAAAGTGTGACAGTTTGTGACAGGGGAGGGTCAGGCCATGTGTGACGTCACACATTTATTTTTAAATTTTATTTATAATTTATTTTTATTTTTTAGTAGAATTTCATAGCTTTAAAAATAATTTTCAAAAATTTTCTGAAACATTTTAATTAGTTTTATGTCAAAATAGCATGAAATGCATATCTCCTGAATGTGTTTTCACGATTCCTCTCGCTAGGAGCGCTAGTAATAATGCTGTTGCGAAGCCTTCTTTATGTATTAGCCTTGCTTTCGGAAGTATTATTATTTCTATGTTCGAAAGTGTGACGTACTTTAGGGGGTCCGAGTTTTGTGACAGTTTGTGACAGGGGGGTAAAAATGGTCAAAAATAGCGTGACGTACTTTATGGACGGCCCCATAGTTCAGTAAAAAAAATGCTCAAGTACGAATAGCTATGCAAGTAGGGCAGTGACTGTCTTTTACTTCTTCTTTACAGAAATTGCAAGTATTTAGTGAGCTCGGGCGGGCCACTTAGAATCATCCCGCGGGCCGCATGCGGCCCGCGGGCCGCGGGTTGGACAGCACTGATCTAGACAATGTCCGTGTTGCCTGCCACCTGACTATCCAATATATCTGAAATTTTGAGTATGATATTTATATGCGGAATAACAGTACATTAATGTTTGCACAACAGACGCTGATAAAGATGACACTGGAAGGTACAAAGTTGAAATCTCCAATGACAGTGGAGTTGGCATTTGTGAAATTCCAGTTAAAGTCAAAGGTATATTTAAGTCAAGTTTTAATTTATATTTATACGTTTATACCAGTCTTTGCATTTACATGTAAAGACGATCAGCGATTGACAGTTTTATGGTTATGTGCCGTTTTTAATTATAGTGATTGTAACAGAAAGAATTATTCTGATGCTGATAAATGCAAATTTAATATTAAACTATAAATGTAGTCTGCTGCCATTGTATTTAGTATTATTTTTTGTTGCCAGTGTAAGAAGGACTAATGAGATATGAAGCAGCAGAAGTGGTTGTATATAGAAGTCACTTGAATTTCTCTCTTGACTTCCAAAAATATTTTATTTTACAACTTTGTTTGAGGACGTATAGGTATACGGTGGTTGTTTCTGTTTATTTCCAGCACCACCTGGCATCTGTGGAGGTCCTCTTCTAGTCTCCGACATAACTAAGAATGCCTGTCATCTAAAGTGGAAGCCACCCGAGGATGATGGCGGCTCCAAGGTGACTCACTACATCGTGGAGAGGAAGGAAACGGGAAAACCCTATTGGACTACTGTGGCTTCCTTTGCAAAGGTCAGAATTATCAGCAAACTACTGTTTGTGAGTTCAGTTCCTGACCAGAGAAACTCTGAATCAATTGGATTATTTAAGCGAGATCATTTTGCATGTTTGTCTTGAGACAGTTCCTGTGTAGTGACCTTGAATAAGTCCTTCACTCACAATTGCTCAGCACCATCGATTGGTCTTCCTTAGACAATGGTGCTTAATAAATGTGTAATAAAATAAAAATAATAATAATGATGATGATGATAACAACATATTTATATAGTGCCTTTTTAGGGAAACTATTCAGAGTCTTCTTGAGGATTCTGGATTGTTATTATTATTTTAACATCACAAAATGCAGGTGCCACAGTGGAAAAAGCAGCTCATGAAAGGAATGCAAATATGCTGCTATCTCAGTCACACCATTTCGTCCCTGTTGCAGTCGAAACCACAGGAAGCTGGCACACTGTCGCTGGGGTTAGTCCAAGAACTGGGAAGCAGGATAAAATCTGTGACAGGAGACTTGCGCAAGACCAGACATCGGCTCAAGCACCTATCAGTTGCCCTTCAGAAATGAAACTCCCTGTCTCTTTTGGTCACCTCGGTTTGGATCAGTCAGGACACAGATGGCAACCCAAAGCAGATGATGTGCCATCAAAGAACGTCTGCATCACCACCTGCGGTGACCAGTCCTACGAAGTGGCTCTGAACGCCTGCCGTTTTAAACAACCTCTGACCTTCGACATCTGCCTCCAGCTGGCCTTTTGACCTTATGACCTAAGGATGCAGTACTTGGATGATGATGATGTTGATGATGATGATGATGACGACGACGACGATAATGATAACAATCTTTCAAGGAATTACAGATAAGCAATTATGTTAACCATGCTGATCAAACGGATTTTTAAGGGCCCTTTCTTTGAAGTAAACTGTTAGTTGGCATCTCTTGTTTTGATATGAATTGAACTAAGTACAAATCTTGAAGTTATCATAAATAATACATTTGCTTACTTAATTGGAATGTATTTTAATTAGAATACAGAGATTGACGTCCAAGGACTGACTGAAAACAACGAGTACTTATTCCGCGTGGCAGCCGCAAATGCCAATGGATCTGGAGATTGGCTGGAGGCTGTGTCACCCATCGTTGCCAAGATGCCATTTGGTACAGTACTTTTCTACTGCAGTCAAAACGTACTAGCTTAACTTTATGTTACCATTGGATAAAAGGATAGAAGGTAAATAAATGAGGGTGTAAAAGGTAATCTTTTATCACTTACATGCTTGATGCTTAAATAGATACCATGGTAACTTCTTGTCAAGATTGTAGTTCTTGTACTTGAATGTCCAGTACTGAAATTCTGTTTTTTTAAACAACAGCATGACACAGAATAATGTCTTTTCAGATCCTCCAGGACCTCCGGGTGTCCCAGATGCGGAGGAGGTTGGTGGAGACTTTGTGTCACTGACATGGGAACGACCAAAGAGCGACGGTGGAGGTCGTATCTTGGGATATTTTATTGAGAAGAAAGATGCTGAATCCAACAACTGGGTCCGCATTAACCAATCACCAACACCAGCCACCATCTTCAACGTCCCTAACCTCATAGAAGATCGAGAATATGACTTCAGGGTAATTGCGGTCAATGAGGCTGGCGAGAGCCCGCCAGCTGCAACCACCAGGCACATCAAGATCAAGGATCCAAAAGGTCTCAAAATTATTTATGTCGTTTTGTGTTTTTGGGTCATAGGTTTACTGGCAAAACCAAGAACATCCAATTGGTATGCATGTATGCCTGTATGTTTCTGAACATTTCTGTGGCATCTTTCAAGAGCCTCGTCAAGGCACTGAAACATGTCTAAAAGATCTAAAGTATGTTGAAAATGTTTCTTGATCTATTTGTAGTGGTCAGTTAATTAATTGCGATAACATTTGTGTATTTTATTTACCAAATTTTGAAATAAGGTATATAAATTCATATTGTTTATCTGTAAATTTATGTGGAACTCGGTTCTAGTTTCAGTTTTAAAGCTGAGCTCTTGTCTATAAACTTGTATCAGTTGTAGCAACATTGTTTGACAATGAAAGTAACCAGCTGTTTTTAACAGTGGATTTTATTTGCTGTTGTTGCTATTGTTAGCTGCAACTGTTCCTGTGATCTATCAGCCACTAAAGTCAGTCACGTGTGTCCAAGGAAAATCCGCAAGATTTGAAGCGGTCATCACAGCACAGCCAACTCCGGAAATTACATGGTCAGTATGAAGAAGAGCCTACTGTCTTTAGTTTCATTACTTTGTTTACACATTTTTCAACAGTGTGCTTTGTAACTAATATTTGGAATATTGTTAAGGCTTTAAGCCACAGGGAATTTTTTTATCAGAATTTTTATATCAGAAATTAATTTTTGAAAATTAAAATATGGATAGGATAAATGTAACCCACCTCATGCTACTCAATGAAATAATAGTTTCTACGTCGTCTGCTCCATCAAAGATTAATTAATTTTCTTTGGTTTATTGATTAGTTG
This sequence comes from Aporrectodea caliginosa, assembly GCA_020284085.1. Lineage (NCBI taxonomy): Eukaryota > Metazoa > Annelida > Clitellata > Crassiclitellata > Lumbricidae > Aporrectodea > Aporrectodea caliginosa. Next base: position 255,240 of record JACEVL010000372.1, read on the forward strand.
CCATTTTTCAAAATGGGAATATAACTGTAAACTTATTTTACCTACCGGTATTTTATTAAGAAAACTGAATTAGTAGTAATTTCCTTTTACTGATCTTTCAGGTTTAAAGGATCTCGAGAATTGAACGACAGCGATAAGTTTGAGATTTCTAAAAATGGAGACACTTATGCTCTCGTAGTGCACAACGTGTTTGGTGAAGATGCTGATGAATATTGCATCAAAGCTACAACCCCAGCAGGTTCAAGGTCATCTCGTGCCGACCTTACCATTAAAAGTGAGTTATTGATATGGCATGTCATGACATTGCACCTAATAAGTTCACTGTATATACAGAATTCTTACAATACACAATAGTTTGGTAACAATAAATAAATAAGTAAATTTTTATATTATATGCATCTGTATAAGTAGTTAATATAAATATTTACCTATGGATAGAGCAGTTTGTGTACATGTATGAACATGTGTGATTAATTGAGTGATTGAAGGCTTTATTGACTTATCAACAACAGAATGATACAGACATAATGCAATAATAGCATAAGTTACAAATGCTTCCTGTTGACAATGTCAAAGAGACAACCCAAAAGCGTCAACCAAACTGGTAAATGTTAATGTAAGAGCTTTTCTTTAACGACCATATTATGGCTCATTTTGATTCAGAAGAAGGCAATGGTCAACAGTATCAAAAGCAGCAGGCAAGTGAATAAGAAGAACAAGTGCTGTCACTTTGTCCCTCCCGCAGAGCACATAATGTCATTATGAAGAGCAAGAAGTGCAGATTCTGTTGAATGAAACTTTATGCAGACTGAACTGGGGAGATTAATGAGTTACAAAAAGCGGGTTTCATACAATTCATAACAACCTAGTGTTTGTTTTTTGAAAGGTCCACCAAAAGCACATGTTCCACAACGGTTCCAAGACACTGCAATGTTTGAAAAGAATGAGGAGGTTGTCATTAAGATTCCATTCACTGGAAATCCAAAACCAACTGCCAGATGGCTGCGAGACAACAATGAAATAACAAATGATGCCAAGTTCAAAGTTGAAGTCGGTGAACGGCACGCTATACTGACGATCAAAAATGCAGATCGTACCGATGATGGACCATACAGGTTACTACTCGAGAATGACTTGGGCACTGACTCAGCTGTGATAAAAATAGCTGTAAATGGTGAGTTTGTATTATACTCTGACAGTAAATGCATTGGTACTTTCCTGCTGAGTTTATTGAATGCATTTTTGGTTGTGAAGGGTCATCTGCAATACAGCTGGTCATCTGTGCGTTGGTTTTAGAGAATAACGTATTCAAGATCAATTATAGTGAAGATTACTTGTGTAATTGTTAAAAGATGAAATTAGATCACCCGGTATTTATCTGTTGCAAGATTGACTCACTCTACATAACTTGTTGTCCTATTCTGTTTCACATTCTGATGCCCGTAATGAAACAAACTAATTAGATTGTTATACATTGTTCGGTATAGTGTTCAACCAATCATGACATTGATTTTCCAGATGTTCCTGATCCTCCAAGGTTCCTAAATGTCGACAGTGTCTTCCATGATTCAGTCATGCTGACCTGGAAGCCACCATTGAACGATGGAGGCGGATTTATTACACAGTACATCGTGGAAAAGCTGGAACAGAATATGTCCAACTGGATACGCTGTGGAACAACTAGGTACAACTTAAACCTGAATGCCATCTTGTGAACTTATACCATATGCCATTTCCACTCAGTTCAGTAATAGATTAAACTGATTTAGCTCAGCAAATGGAATGTAATTCCTTTTTAATTAAAAATTATAGGCATTCTTAATTAAAGGTCTCTCTGCTCAGTTGCAGCCCTGTGTTTGTAGCGGCCTTCAGTTGAGGTGCAAAATATCAAATGAAATCAGCAATTGTGATTAATAAACTTCAACCATGGACAATCTTTTTCAGTATTTAAGAAATGGGAAATTTGACTTCACATTAATTGAATATTTATTGAATATATCGACTTTCTTTTTCTGATTCCTTCAGTATCTTTCTGGTGTTTCTCTGGCATAATCTAATCAAATGTGTTGATTGTAATTTGACAGATTTGCGTTTATGACGGTTGAGGGTCTTTCTCCATGTAACGATTATCAGTTTCGTGTTGTTGCTGAGAATTTGTACGGTCGGAGTGCGCCATGTGAACCAACAAGCCTTGTGAAGACAGTCACCGAACAGGAAGGCCGGCGGAAGAAAGGCCTTGGTGGAATTGACGGTTGGTAGTAACATCAAGAACTTCCCACCTCTTGTCCTTGTTTGCTCGTCTCTTCTTTTTAAAATGTAGGCAAACTTAGGCTTAGAATAAAAGCATCAGAGTGAAGCAACAGAGTATAACGTACATATTTTCTAGTTTATTTTTGTGTTCATAATTGCATGCAAAAATTCACCAATATTTTTCGTTTTATCAGATGAATATTAAAGTTGATCATTCTGGAAATGTTGCAGATGAGGGCCGAAGAAAGAGGAGTAAATACACTGGACCAAAGCCAGACAACTATGACAAACTCTGTAAGTGGATTCTATGGTAGACCTGTACCAATATTTAAACCAAATGATTAAAATTTTGCAAAACAGAAGTTAGACAATTGATAATTGATCAGCCAGTCATAAGAGTTTTTAAAATTACTTTGCATAGAAATTAGCACTCTTTTATCTCATACTGTTTATGAGCATAATGTAGTTCCATTGATTGAATGCAGTGTCAACAGTTCAACAGTAAATGCACCTGTGTGCACTACACTGCACTTATTTCCTTTGATCTCTGGCTCAACATGGTGCAAATCTCAAGGCCCTCACCACTGAGTTACATCAATTGACTATTTGCTGTGTGTACTTGCTGGCAAGTTAAAATCTTACGAAACGTTAAAATAGTTCCTTTACTTTTATTTCCTTCTATGAGGCCTCGGAGGAGTAAGGTAGTGGTGTTTTCCAAAGTTTGGTCACTGTTGCTCTACAATATTTCAGAACATGTGTTATACTTTAAAGACACACCTTATTACAACATGATGAAGTTTTTAAACTATGCACAGTAATTAGTTTTTACATTCTTTGCCCATGTAGATCACAATCTTTGGGACAGATACAAGCCACAACCAGTTGAAATAAAAAGTGGAAATATTCACGACTTTTATGACATCTATGAAGAACTAGGAACGTGAGTATAATAATAACAATAATAATAATAATAATCGTTATCGTAAACAGTTCCTGATGCCAGTTGTTTGGTGGTTGTTGATGCAAACCAATGAATATAATATCAGACGTAAAAGAATAAGCTTGCTGAATTGCTTACTTCTTAATGACTGTCTGTGAAGGTTTTCTAAGAGCTACCCAATTATATTAGGGCATTGCAAGTTAAGGAATTGGTGGTATTCAGTTTTTTATATGTTGATAATTAAGTGTTAATTTCTAATCGAAGAGTGTATAGTACTTATTATATACATTGATTCATTGACTTACACCTTTGAAAGCATGTTGAACTGTAAAAGCCTTTTGATATGCATATATTAGGCTGCTATAAGTATTATGACCTGCTCTTGTCATGATTATGCCAAGTTATTCACATGACATGCATTTGATACTGTGGCTTCCATTTGCTCAGTAGTTCCTAAAAACTTGGAGTCTTACTCAATTAAACTGAACTAAAGAGTGGTATTTTCTTAATTGGTTCATTCATTTATTTATTTTTAATGTTAGCTTTTACAGATTTTGCACATGCAGATACATAATTCCATTCTGTGTCATTTAAAATGTTGTGTTGACTCATATACTCGTGGTAGAGTCAAATTGTTCCCAGGCAACAAAATTGTATATTATATTAGTAACTGGAGCTCCATTAGCAGGACAACTTGTCCCTTCTGACTGTCCATTCACCCTTTTACATTTTGACAGTGAAATTTTGAATAAAACTGTCATGTACTGATAAGCACCAGTCATCAAAGCAATCTGTTTGAGTTTAGTTGTGTACTTGTCTGCTCAGGGGAGCGTTTGGAGTTGTTCATCGTGCAGTCGAGAAGGCCACTGGAAAGACATTTGTTGCAAAGTTTATAAATACACCGTATCCAACTGACAAACAAACCGTAAAGAATGAGATTGGATTAATGAACCAACTGCATCATCCAAAGCTGCTGAACCTGCATGATGCCTTTGAAGATGATCACGAGATGGTTATGGTTCTTGAATAGTAAGTCACTTATTTTTATTACTATATCTGCTTGTTGCCTCACATGCTTTTTTTTGCCTCTAGCCACAAGCTCTTGAAAACAATATGTTCGATTGTGCATTTGTGTTGTCGGGCAGTTTCACCTGTGACGAGTTTCTCGTAAAATAGTGCTACACAAATCTGTACTATTATTAAGAAAATTTTATATAGCGCCCCTTCAAGGCAGTCTGTTCAGAAGTACTCCTGACCCAACCCCATCTGAATAGGACAGTTTTAAGATTAGTAAAGAACATAGTAGAGTGACCCTTGGGCAATAAATGTAGTGTAAGAGGGAGGCCATTTCAGGTCATAGGACCAGCATTAAAAATTTACTTAATAATAATAATAATAATAATAATAATATTTTATTAAGATATGGAGCTAGCTGATGACAGAAAATCTCTGTAGTAAAAGTGGTTTTGGTTTAATGAAAAAAAAAAATAGATTTAGCAGAAATCCAACTGGTAAGAAGTGAAGTAATTCATGGCAGAAATGTCTATATCTAAGATACCTATCATTCTGTAAGGTAAAGCTATCAGGATAAAAAAAACACCTTTATTCCCTCAATGTAGATATTATCATTTTGAGATTTGTTTTGATTTTAGTTTATCTGGAGGTGAACTATTCGATCAAGTGGCTGACGAAAATTACCGTATGACGGAGGCTGAAGTCATCCACTACGTGCGCCAGATATGTGAGGGACTACAACACATGCACGAACAAAACATTGTGCATTTGGACGTCAAGGTAGTCAAGCTAACTGTATTTTACTTACGTCAGAACATTTCTCTCTGTACTAACTCAGTGATATATATAGTCAAACACATATGTGTTATTATTCTATTATAAAGCCTATGCAGTCGGCCTTTTATGTTTGAAACACTGTACTTTGTCCCAGTAATAGTTATAAGTCACTGTACTGTTATGTCTACTGTTACTGAGTACCTGAGGGATTTTAACACTTACGGTGTAATGTATTGGCTTTCTTATCCTGTAGAACACAGGTATTGGCCGCATGCCACTACATCTATTGTCATAAATACTTGATTATTTTCTGGTAGTACAACTGGAATCAGTGCTTGTAGCTCCCATGATATAAACTCACACCTCAATACACTGACCACTGACAGGCAGTGACAGCTGTATGCTAAATCTCTGGATCAGAAGTTTATCCCCTTGTCTTGCAGCCTGAGAATGTCATGTGTACGACAAGCAACAGCCGAGATGTTAAGCTGATTGACTTTGGACTTTCTGCAAAACTTGATCCGGAACAGATTGTCAAGGTTTCCACAGCAACAGCTGAGTTCGCTTCTCCTGAGATTGCTGAGCATGAACCGGTCGGCTTTTACACAGACATGTGGGCAGTTGGAGTGCTCTCTTACGTACTGTGAGTAACTCGATTGTATTCTGTTCTTGCTTGTCATGGCATTGAGTTAAGCATCAACATGGATCCATAAATACTTAGTAATATAACTTATAAACTTACCAGTATTCTATATTGCTTGCTTATTTACTGATAATCTTTCATTGGCTGGTTCCTTCTGGTAATACTGAGAGCAAATCCAGAAATATGTATGAATTTACTTAATTATTTCTTCAGCTGAATTAACTAAAGCAACTGTATATGTTATTAGATAAGTATTCTTGTTCTTAATTTTGGTTATATGGATAACAAAAATAGCTTTCTTGAAAATAATGTTTGAAGCTTATGTTGAAGATACCCTGGCACATTACCAGTGTTCGACTGAACTTATTTTTAAATATTTTATCTCATTTTACATTGCAGACTGAGTGGTCTGTCACCATTTGCCGGATCCGATGAACAAGAGACTTTGGACAATGTTAAGAAATGTGATTGGACCTTTGATCCAGAGACATTCAAAGGAATTTCCGACATTGGAAAAGACTTCATTAAAAAGCTTCTCGTGAAAGTGCCACAGTATGTAGAGCTTTTTCCTTTGTGTGCCTATGAATCTTTTAAAATATTGTTGAAGTTGTATAATTTAATCTCAGTTGTGTATCTTTCTGCAAATTTATACTTTTTAACTAAGCTCCATTGTCTTTGATTTCTGCATATATTCCACAACCTGCACTTGTTTATGGCCTCAGGGTAAAGTGAATGAATTTTAAACCCATTATTCAAATGTAGTTAACTATGATCTTAGGTTTAGACTTCGAAAGCATTTGACAAGACTTTAACATAGGTGACTTATATAGTCTTAACGTAGATGACTTATACAGTCTTAGTCTATAGTCTTATAGTCTTAGTCTTACTACCTTTCCTAGTGCAGGAGGCTGATCAGAGGTGAAAATAATACATTTATTGAAATTCCTATTTGTTAGGTGAGATGCTATGCTTATTCACAGTTTATTATCTGATGTGCATATTGATACGTCTGAGAAAGTGCACTGTGTAATTGAACAGCAGATACTCACTCCCCCCATGGACAGGTGAATAAAAGATTTCCAGTTTGATACTGGATAATTGTTGGTTACCTGTGAAATCTATTAAGAAAAGATGTCCAGTAAAACAGACTCCCATTTTTATGCTGTGTGTGCGCGCTACTCTAAGAACATGCAGCAAGGACTGTGTAATTGATGAAGGTGCTTGAAGAATGTGCCAATACCTTAGCTTACCTTGCTTCGTTACTTGCAGACGAAGGTTGACAATACATGAGGCACTTGAACATCCATGGCTAGCTGTGGACCATCCTGACTTCACTCACCGAATCCCATCTAGTCGCTACAGCAGACTTAGGAAGCAGATTAAACAGAAATATGTGAGTTTTCTCAATTTGCTAATACTGCAAAGTTACCGTGACATTGAACTGATTCATATTATGCTTTATGTAACTACGTTTGGCCACAATTTTAGTGACATTCCCTAGTCAATGCTTGCTGTGAATACAGCCTTGTCAAATGGGAAGAATAATAATACCTAAGAATAACTAATGGTGCACCAAACCAAGCTGTAATCAGGTCTAATCCAGAAGATTAGTTCGTAAGATAGAGAGGCAGCCTATGGTGGGTAAGCAATTTGAAAGTCGAGAATGAAATGACATAAACAACTGAGCATATGGTAGAACGGATGGGTGGGAGAAGGCCATTCCGTAGAGAGGGGCCGGTGCAGGCAAAGGATCTGGAATCAGTACTTTATTATGCCCGAAGGCAGAAACAAAACATACATGCACAAATCTGAACAAACATAAAATCAAACGCACAGACTGCGAAAATGTTCGTAAAGATCATTTATGCAACTAAAGTTACCGTTCAAGATGCCGACGAGATCAGAGTCACAAAGAAAGTGCTCAACAAATGAATGAGCCATGGCAGTCCTGACATGGGGACAAAAAGCTGAAGATGGTCATAGGATCGAAGAGGACGCAGCAGATAGGGGGCGAAGAATTAGATCACGGAGATATTTCAGTTGAGAATTAAGCACATAAATGAGACTTTGAATTGTATATGGGCAATATGTATATGGGTACATGGGAGTTTGATGCTGAAGTTTAATATATTTTACTAAGCAAATTATATGAATAACTTGGATTAGCAGTAAAGGATTTTAAAACTTATGATATAATCAGTAATCTGTTTGGTAGTAGAGGAGTAAGCACACAATTTTTTTGTTCTGATTTACAAAAGTGTGATATCTGTGCAGGATGATTGGCCAAAACCAATGCCTGCAATTGGGCGAATTGCCAACTATAGTTCTCTTAGAAAACATCGTCCACTTGAAAACCGAATCTACGACTCTTACTTTGGTAGGATTTATTACAGTTATTACTTATACTTTACTTTACATTTCTATTATGATAAAATAATAGCACTTTTGCTATGCGTTTCCATTGTAATGTCAAAGTAACAACAGCAATTCAACCGACACCTTTCATTAATCACTGCATTATTCGTTAGTCAGACTACATTTCATAATTCATATGATTGTGAGTGCTATTTGTTGTGAATATTAACTTACTGACTTGGTACCAAAATCCAGATGCAGTGGAACATGTAGCAATTTACCATTTGTTTGATTGCAAATTGCCTCTGAGTAGGTTTCTTAAAGAGGCGCTATATATAAATTCTCAGAATGAATTCTCAGAATGCATTACTGAACATTCTTCAGTTCCATTAAACCTCAGAGAGCCTTTCATCAGGTTAAATTGAGGCTGTTTTGTAATGGCTGAACTATATAGACTAGCTGTGGCTTAGTGTATTGCAGATGACAACTGCATATATTTTACTCAGTTAATGTAGCAATCAATTTCCAGTTAAAGGCTGAATCTCAAATATAAATGTAAATTAAATTATTTGAAAAGATTGGGCAATGCAACTCCAAATTGACTATTTATTTACATAAATGGTATTTATAAGGTTGTTTAACCTGTTAACTTGAAACAAATAGTGAAAATGCTGTGAATTCAATTTTGACATGATAGTGCTGTAATTTTTTTTCCAGATCGTCGTGAGGCAATGCCTCGATTTATTCGGAAACCTCATGCCTGTATTGTTCAGGAGGGTAATGTCGCCAACTTCAAATGCCGTGTATTGGCCGGCTCACCTCCTATTATTACATGGTAATATCTTGCAGAATAGAATCTAGTTGTTGTTGCAGTCTAGTAGTTTCTAAAGTGCCACTAAATCTAGGCACAACCTTGTCATCATCTACTAAGGAAACAAAGTCTGTTAACTTCTTGGGCTAGTAGTTGTGTGTGAATGCATAGGCCTTACACTTCTTTTATGTTCATAAACTGGTAATCTACTGCAGTGCCAAGTATGGCATTTAAAGAACTTTCCACAGTTGTTGAATATTTTAACAAGATTTGTCAAACAGAATTGCATAAGTCTATGGAGACATGAGGTACATAACATTATTTTTTCTTGTTCTTTCCCATTAACAGCATGCACAAAAGTTACCTCATTCCAATGTTTGAGAAGTTTTGCAGAATTTGTAGTTAGATTGGACTGCCTGGTATTAAATGGGTATCTGTTGAACCAGGCATTTCAAGGGACATCAGTTGAATCCTAGCCTGAAGTACATGCCAAAATACTTTGGCAATGATTATGAACTGCGAATTGGACGTTGCAAGATGGACGACATGGGAGAGTATGTTGTGAAAGCCGTCAACTCTTTTGGCAGCAAAGAAGAGAGTGCTTTCCTGAGCGTTGAACGTAAGTTCAAAGAACTTTATATCTCGTATTTTAATACATTTACTGTTGCATTTTAAGTAAATGTTAATGTACGGCTGTACACGAACTTTTATAGCAACCGTATATGGCCTCGATCCTGCTCATTTTCCAATGAATTGATCAGTTGAGATCCTTCACCACCGCTTGCCCTTTTGAATGGACCGTGCTATCTCAAGATTTAAATATCTTAAATAAGCCAGCAGCGGGAAGTAAATCGTTCTCTAACACAGTCGCATGAGGCACAGTAGCACTTAGTTCCATTTTCTGTGTGACTGCTCTGATAAACAAAGGTTTCTTTGACTTTGTATTCTCTCAGATTTGCTCATACTTAAGAATCTTTATTTTTTATTATCATTGCTTTTGACATTAAGCTGAAGTTCGTTCTGGCATTAAGCAAAGTTCATTCTTTCATATTGATTTAATGTCTGTTTATTGGAATGTGGTTATTTATTGACGACTGGTTAAACATCTGTTTTGTTCTGACAATTCAGTCTGTTAACAGATTATCTTTCTCGGTCTGCAACTGACTTAATTCTATTAAGGGATTGCTTCTCTCTTTATTAGTATCAAGAATTATGCATTTAAATATGTTAATAGGCTGGCAATTATTGTAAGTAATTTGCCTAAATGATGTTATGGGTCTTTTCTTTACACTGTGTAGCCGCAACTGAGACACCGGCCAGGCGCGCTCTTAGCGTTGAACCAACCTCGATATCTCGCAAGTATGTACTCTGTTCTTTAAATGTTTTCTTTTTTAGCTTTAGTATTGTAGTGTTAATGCTGTTTAACAATGATTAATCGAAGGAAGATCCTTACAATAATTATGACAGATGCCAGCACTATAGAAATCAGAAACAGGTAAGTTACTTAAATAGGTTACCAGTTAAAGACCACACAAGGAGTTAGCCATTCAGCCTGGCATGGTTCTACTGCTAATAAATTTTCAAAGTTGTGTACTCTGTCTGTTCTGCTGCATACCACAGGAAACCAGTCTTTGACGATTTCGAAGGATACCAGGAGCCACCTGATAAGGCACCACATTTCACCTTTCCACTTCGTGACCGATTTATTCAGGAGGGAATTGGCTTCAAACTACTTGCTTCTGTCGAGGCAAAACCAACGCCAGTGGTAAGTCTGTTCATAGACTGTAATATTTGCAAAGATTCATTTTCTTTGTTTTAAAAATGTATTATCTGGTATGTTTGCTTGTATAAATAAGTCTGTTATGAAATGATTTACTTTAAATGTGACCAAGGTGATAATATTTAGCCATTGATGGAGTGCTCAGAAACATGTCCTAGCCATCTGAATTGACCTAGACTTCTGAGTTCAATACACTCTAAAAGACTCAATTATACCTACCATAGGTAATTAAGTTGCTGATACAGTGGAGACCCATGTATGCACAACCCGTTTACATGTGATTTTCTTAAAGTGTGTTTATATCACGATATATGTTGTTAACACATCAGACCCTTTAACACGTCGTATTGGAACTTGCTGTGTAGCAGTCTGTCAGCTACTCAAGCTGCTTAATAAGGATGGAGCAACAGTTGCTAGCTGCAGCCAGGTTTAAGCCCTGCAGGCAGTTCATTTCCAAAGCAGGTGAACTTAATAATATAGCTGCACATGTCTCCACTCTCCACACCTAGTTGCAGCTGTAAGTGAGCTAAATTGTGGTACATGTGCCCTTGTCTCCCACTGCCAGTCTACTTAACAGTGTCCGGAAACAGTAGATTTTAGTGTGGCCAGTAGCATAAATTGTCTGGTATTAAATCACAAGTTCTTTTGTCCAAACTAGACAGTGAAGTGGCCTTTGAAAATAATTACCTTCACACTAGACAGCCTATGTCTGTGAGTTTAAGGCTTACATAAATTATACACTACTGTATTTCAGTATGGCCTACTTAACCTGCAGTCCAATAGAGGGTAGCAGTGAGGTCCATGCAGTATTTGTGCTAAGTTTGAGGAAGTTAGTGACTGTAGTGCTGCCATTGGTACACTTGATGTCAGTGCTTCACACAGTGTGAAGCAATACAAAGCATTAGTATTACTGTGTATCTTATGTATGTAGTGTAATGTGGTAAATTCATATGATGTCGTATAATAGCATCTCTTGAGACATCAAAAGGAAAACTGTAACATTTCAGAAGACTTGACTTGACTTACCTTTTCTGGCATTTTCAACAGGTAAGCTGGTTCAAGGATGGGAAACCATTGAAGACAAACGACAGGTATGACATCGTGTATTCGCTTGGCATCTGTTCACTTGAAATAACAGCCTGTGATCCTTCGGATGCTGGACACTACACATGCATTGCGGAAAATGCAAAGGGATCGAAAGAGACCTTCAGCAAAGTCACTGTCAATGGTAAGAATAAGTCATTATGCTCTGCAATTTACATTCCACCACTGAGTGCTTCTGAGTAGCTACCTTGAAGGGGCGCTATATACATTTTTGAATGAATGAATGAAACATCAGTCCAAAGAACACTTATAAGCTGCTGTGAAATTGTGTTATTGAATTTAGATGTATTGTGTTTAAGCTACAAAGAACGGTTGATGAACTGCTATTTTTTTGTTTGCCAATTTATCATTTCTGTTGAAAACTAGTTTTAGAACTTTGATTCCAGCAATGGCATCGTACAAATAGGCAATTCCATGTTTATTAGTTTTTTTATTTTTCTCTTCAAAGACCAACTTATTCTTTGACAAAACCACTGCGTTGCTCAAAAGCTGTTAATTGAATTAAGAATCTACGTATAAAATAAATCTACCTTGGTATATTTATTATTTAACTTCAGTTTTCTTTACAAATAATTGACTTTGAAATTAAATTTCAACAAGAAGCCCTTTTATGATTGGGTTCTGGTGCTCAAGACCTTCATGTAGCAAATGGGGAGCAGTGGTGAAGGATCTCATCCAATTACTTGAGAAATGAGCAGGCTCATGGCCATAGGGTCACTACATAAAAATGTGTACAGTTACATTTACATAGCTTTCAAATGTTTCTGAAGTTTAATGGATACAATACCTAATTCTTTATTTAAATTCCTTACAAGATTTGCTGCCTCTTTTGTTTCACTTCACTCAGATGACTCTTTCACATAGCAGAAATATTTTGCATATATTTTTCTATACAATACATGTTTTGTATTTTGGTTACAGAGAAGAAAGTGTACAAACCATCAGCTCTTTTAAATAGTTCATTTTCGTCATATACTTCGGCCTTGCCTCCGAGAGGGGGAGGCTACCGTACAACCTATCGCCGAACCGAGTTCGCCCGGGACGGTTCCGCAATACGTCAACACTACTGAAGCTCAACCAGCTGCACTTTTGACGTTGGCTCAGTGCATGGACTCTTGACACTATACTCTAATATTTAATTGCCTAGCAGTTTGCGACATGGAATCAAACTAGCAACAAAGGTTATGCTGCTTTTTCGTGCTATGTAAATTTTTTTTGACATTAGTTCCATTCTGTTCAATTTTCACAGCTTTTCTAGATTAGTTGTGCCAGTCACTGTTCCAGCAAGATGCATTAGAATATCCAGCTTTCGGTGCAACAGACGTAAGCCAGCTTCAGAAAATCTGTAAGCTTTCGCAGATCCTAGCACTGGAGATGTATTTCATTTCTGTTAACTTATTGTTTCGTCGTAGTTTTCATAATTCTTAGACCGCTTAAATAAAATATCAAGTTTCCTTTACCTTGCCAAGTGTTCATTATAAAAAATCTGTAGCAGTACCGGTTTGTGAAACATCTGAATAATTTTCTTGGCAGGCATGCTATACACCTGCATTTTCCATTCATGTTGGGTGTTAACATTGATTAAAGTAATGCCAACATTAATGGCTCTATGTGTTTATTGTGCAATGAGCACAGAGTTGCTGCATTTTTAATTTGACTAAATAGTTCCTCTGAGAACTCACTGTCTTCTTATGTATGTTAGTCTAAAGTTTTGTGTACGGTACCACAGTTCTATAGTTGAACATTGCTACAGTAATTAGGAATGCCTAATGTAGAATAAAATGTATGACGTATAATTTATTATCTATTTATGCACCAAATTTCAGTTTATTATATTACTCTCCAGTTTCACCCATACAAAATTATGATCAAGTTTACAATTCAGATATGTACATGCTAATATTATATAGACAGATAAGCAGGGATGTAGGAGGTGTTTTAACACTGCTTTATTGCCAACATGCCTGTGTATCTAAATACATGCTACAGCTCTTGAGGTTCGTGCTCAGAGAGCGCGATATCGCCAGATGTCGTCTCGTATCGCTTAGTGTCCAAGTGCCATTCGGCTGCCCTACTGGGTGTGGCCTCGCTGAGAACTTTAACTTAACGCACATCGGTCCCTTCTGTTTTGAGAACAGAACCTTGAGGAACGCCTGCAGTGATCTTGCTAGTGATTTCCATAAAGGCATACATAGCCTATAGGCTACAGTAGTTTAGGCAGCAGGCAGCACTGCTAATAGCCTGCTATATTGAACCACGGAACGGAGGAAAGAGTTTCTACTCATGAAGCTGATGGAAACGGCCTCGCAAACACAAGAAACAATAATTTGCCTCAGGGACTTCGTATCAACTCTTTATGAATGACATTGAATGTCTGTCAATAACTTAGTCACTTATAGTTACAATCGTGCAACCTAGAGATGTAGGTTCGGTAGGTTGCTGAAGAACTCCATTGATAGACGGTTATTGGCCTATCTCGCACACAACTAACATGCGTGATGCCTATAATTAAATAGGCCAATGGAGTTTAGGATCACGTGACCTATAGCAAAAAAGTGTAAGTTTTTCTTGGAATGAGAGACAGTGAGAGAAAGAGAGAAGCCAACTAACACAGCAATAATAGCACTAATTACTCATGCATACGAGCGTCATTAGGGGCGTAGCTCCAACCCGCTATCCATTGGCATTCCTCAAGATGTCTCAACCTAATCCTTGGATAGACAAGGAATTTATTCCATGTATGAACTCTTGCAAGGTCCATGTCCAAACTGCCAAGCATTTAGTCTCTTGTGAATGGCCCAAGACATCCACAGTGTCTTCCTAGCATACAATAAATTAAATGTAGGCATATAAAATTATCAACATGCCAGTGGAATGTGGATTTTCCACCTGAAAATTACATTAGCTCACTGGTTGAACAATGCAATTTAAATAGCAACAAAGATAATAACAGTTTGACCAAACTCATCCTGTATACAGTTCACCAGTTTGCTTAGTAGCAAAGGTACACTGCATGCTCAGACAAGGGAATATACTGCCAATCTTCGCCATGCAGCTAGCCAACAGCCAACTGCACGCCCAGAGACCACCACGAGGAGGTGTTGGCAAAGGTCTCCGTAGTTCATTCATCTACAGCCTTGAAGCAACTAATTTCAGCATAATCGCCCCGAGCAAGCACCCCAAATTCCAAATTTCATGAAATTCTAATTTTGAATTTTAAAATTTCTGATAGTTGAAAAGACAAACAGCGAAAGTGACAGCAGTTATGATATTGAACACCAGGTTCCAGGACACACAGAAGACTAGGCTCTGGAGATAAATGGCAATGTTGGATTTCGAATCTGACCAGCAACGAGGCTAAGCATCGAAAGAAGATAACATCCAAGTAGCAACAAAGACATATAAGGAAGCCGATATGGGAAGAAAGACGCAACTGAGAGAGAGAAATGAAGGGACGGCAGAAACAGACAACATGCTAGGCAAAAGGCCCCTAAATACGGAACAAGTTAAACAAGAAAAGCTAGGAAGCACATGTGGAGAAACAAGCAAGAAACAGAGAAAAAGAAAAGCTTGCACAATGCATGGACAGGTTGCAAGTACATAGAAGACCAACCCCCTTGAAAATTAAATAGGCCTAAAATTAATGTAAAATAAATGAACGGCCTCAAAACTGTAGATGAATGAACTACCCAAATGTGCCTAAACTAACACACAAGGAGCAGTGATGGGCACTAACTAATTTTTGTTTAGTTTAACTATAACTATTTTTCAACTAAAATAAAAAAGTTTAACTAAAAGTTGGCAACTGATTTGTAAATAAGTTAACTAAACTACAAATATTTAGTTAAACTTTTTCCAACTTTTTAACAAACGTTTTTCACAAACGTTTTCACAATGACAGAGGTTAAGTGAACTGTAATAATGCAGAGCGTCGATGACAATTTCACTTTCAAACTATGTAATGTGTACTAGACTGATAGTCCTACTACAGTTCTACCGGGAAAATCATGAAGAAAGTTGCTAATGCAATGCAGTTCATTTGACTTGAGTAATAAAACCAGTTAGGCCTACTCATGACAATAATTGCGGAAGATAGTTGCTGATTTTGTTACTTAAACTTTTAGCTAATAATAAAAAATATTAGTTAAACTTTGGTTTTAACTAACTATTTTTTTCGTTAAACTTCTGCCTTAACTTAAATTTTTTAGTTAAACTAAAAGTTTGCAACTTTGTAGTTAACTTTTGCCCATCACTGAAAAGGAGAAACAGTGATGCATTTGTTCATCACCTTTCTCACACAAAAGTTAAGTTTGTTTAAATATACGAGCTAAAATATAAATATAAGTTTAAATATACGAGATAAAGTAGAAGAATCGAATTTAGAATACCTCATGTCTTCACTTCACTTCTTGACTTTGGAGTCGGCTTTGCTTTCATGTTGTCCATACTACAGTTGACTTTCAATCTGGACTTTTTCCTTTTTATTTGCTGAACCAACCCCCCCCCACCACCTTCTCTTAGTTAAACTTCTGCCTTAACTGACATTTTTTAGTTAAACTAAAAGTTTGCAACTTTGTAGTTAACTTTTGCCATCACTGACAAGGAGAAACAGTGATGCTGATGCATTTGGTCATCACCTTTCTCACACAAAAGTTAAGTTTAAATATACGAGCGAAATTATAAATATAAATTAAATATAAGAGATAAAGTAGAAGAAATCGAATTTAGAATAGGGCCTACCTCGTGTCTTCACTTCACTTCTTGACTTTGGAGTCGGCTTTAATTTGCTTTCAAGTTGGCCATACTACAGTTGACTTTCGATCTGGACTTTTTCCTTTTTATTTGCTGAAACCCCTCTGGCCCCTTCAACTTTAAATAATCATAAGAACGAAACCAATGAAAACGTTAAGTTTAAATACGTAAGCTAATGTTCAGTTCTGTGTTTAAAGTGTTCTGTCACAGAGGCATAAAGCAGAAGTATTCGAAATTAAATAGTATCTGAAATTAAATACCTCTCCTGTCTTCACATCTTGGCTTTGAAGTCGGATTTGCATTTTGCAATGGCCAAGGATTTCACGTCATCAATTAGCGTTTGTTTCACTAGATGACGTCATCAATCAGTATCCAATGATTCCAATCACAGCACCGATGTTGATCACGTGCATCTTGTAATAATAATAATAATCTTTTCTTTATTAAGCGCCTGACAAACGCACTGCGCTGTACATTTACATGTTATGCAATTGAAATCTTAACTACTAACAGAACAGACAGCCATGTAATACAACGGCGCTAATAGCAGCCTACAAAGCAAATCCGCCCAACGGGGGCTCGAACTCGGTACCTCTCGGTCTCTGTGCCAGCTGTTATCCAAAGCGCCACGGGCCCCCCCCATAGCTTTAGAGCTAATCATTTTCATTATTAGTTCCATTTCAGAGGGGTTGTCCAGAGAGTTTGTCATTTTTACAGCCAATGTGTTAGTAAGTAAGTAAGTATATTCTTTATTAAACCAATTGCATATCCACACTTTGGTGTACATAGGCCTACATTTATACAGAGTGTAACCTGGGACTATTATTACAGTAATAATAATCCCAGGTGTAACATTCTTATTATATTATTATTATAAACGATCTGCGTGTGAGATTGTCCGCTTGTGGAATAAAACGGTCATGTAATCTCGGATTAAACAGGGAGAATAGAATAGAATATTGTAACACAGACCAATTGCAAACCGCATTTTGGCTAACATGCAAGTTTAAAGTATTGTTTTCTCTATTTCTGGATTAGACTATTTATACATTCTATAAATTGTATGTTCACATGTTATTTATCATGAATGTTATTTATCTTTGATAAATTATTATCGTAAGTTTTTCCATAGATATATCTATGGTTACTCTAGTGTCGTGCAGAGCTCTGTATCTATGTTGAGCTATAATTACACCTGTAATCTTTCTCCAAGAGAAGCATGCATGGACAAAACAAGATGGCGACCTGTGTTCGGTTGAAGTCTGTTCGATCGTTCGCGGTGCAGGCGCGTCTATTTATCGCTTTAATACAAGTATGCACAGCCATTGCTATTTCAAATTATGATACATGCATTTGCTTGACATTGCTCATCTTATGCAGCTGTGTTGATCTAACGATTACGTGTTCTGGAGAAATCGGTGTTTATTATTACAGCGTGTAGGCTCAAACTAACAACATAATCAGCATTTTAAGTGATTAAAAAGTTAGAAGTTAAAACCATTGCAAAGTAACCAAGAATGAATTATAGTAACTCATTTCCAGCTTCTTAAAATCTGCGCTAGTATCCATTGAGACAGTACTAACCTCCAAACCATTGCGCAATTTTACGAATCATAATGGCAGACTTCAGGTTTATAAAGCACTTCTCTAAAGCTAAACGTAAAGCACCTGCTTATTCACAAGCACTGTGTTGTGTCAGAGGAGAATATCCAGAGATCGATGTCCAGTGGAGATCCGAGTCCGAACTCTTGCTCTAAAGCAGTGTTTCTTAACCAGTGTTCGACCGAACCCCTGGGGTTCGGTGAGCCAGTGCCAGGGGTTCGGCAGAGGTCCTCTTAAATATATACATATTCAGGGTCAGTGAGTGTGAGTGAAAAATCATTTGCTATTTTATTTTTATTTTTCGACTTTTATTTAATAAAATAGTTAACTGTAAGTAGTTCATGTATTGAATGTATTAATATTGTATCACATTTTGGTACAATTTTTTTAATTTCCTTTTGTTCCCATTAGTTAAAAAATTATTGTTCAAACTTGAGGGGTTCGGTGAGTGTTCATGGATTTCTGTTGGGGTTCGGCTCCCTTAAAAAGGTTAAGAACCACTGCTCTAAAGAATATCTTCTCAAATGCTCCTCTCTGTTTGGTGAATAATTTACATCGTTGCTCTCAACTTGTCTTATTTGATACTTATTCAAAGAATCTTTCTAAATGCACTGCCGCCTTTTCCGTAATAATCTTGTGGTTAACATTTAGAATCGGGATGCGTAGGTTTTCTCGCGTCCTCAGTGTCTTTTAGGAGACATCGTGAGAGTCGATTAGGTAAGGTTAGGCGTCAGGAGAGTCGGTTAGGGTAAGGTTAGGCGTCGTTAGGGTCAGGGTTATGATTAGTGTCGTCATTAGAAAACATGGTACCTTCCGCGCAGTATGCCAAAAGATACCGTAAGATGCCTTTAAAGTTACGCACTCCGATACTAAATGTTCGCCAATCTTGTAAGCTGGATGCAGTATTCTAACTGGTCTCATATCACAATGGATTTGTACAACCTCGGTACATTTTTATCTTTGTCTGTGCTGATGGTATGGGTGTAGATTATCTGATTGTGACCAAATGTAATTGAATGTAGTGTAATTATGTATGCTCATTTTTATTTGCACTCAGTGACACTCCCATGATCTTTGTTTCTGGTTAAAGTATACATTTAGTTTATGGGTAGCTCCTGAAGATTTTGAAATTAATATTTTAATATAGCAATTATCATTATACTACCATGGGCTTGCAGGGCTGTTATTTAAGATCACAGAAATTTATTTTGCTTTAAAAAACTTTCTTGTTTTTTTAGATATGCTTCAACTATCTGATTCCAGACCATGATGCCAAAGTATTTAATCCACCTAATGTACACCAGACAAATGCAGTGGACCATGCTGTGACATTTTTACTTGGTGGATTTCGGAGATGGGATGCTATATATTTTTTGCACGTTGCAGAGCATGGTTATACATACGAGAATGCACTGGCCTTTTTTCCGCTGTTCCCACT
Source organism: Aporrectodea caliginosa (assembly GCA_020284085.1). Taxonomy (NCBI): domain Eukaryota; kingdom Metazoa; phylum Annelida; class Clitellata; order Crassiclitellata; family Lumbricidae; genus Aporrectodea; species Aporrectodea caliginosa. Next base: position 274,706 of record JACEVL010000372.1, read on the forward strand.
TCTCACAAGGGTCACTGCAAATACCGTTCTACTGCCACTGCAGTTCTTCATGAACTATTCGAGTAGCCTTCTTGTAGCTGCATTTTTTGTTAACCTGGTGTTGTTTGTCTTATCAGCAGACGTTCTGTATCGTCTTGGCAACCGAGTTCTGAGCAGTGACGCACTCGCCTACAAAGCTGCTCAGTTGTACTGCGTTAATCCTGCTAGTGTCTTTTTCTCAGCACCTTACTCAGAGACGACATTTGCATTCTTTACGTTTGCTGGAATGTTTACGTTGGAGACGGGAAGTCTTCTTTCGTCTGCGCTGCTGTTCGGTGCAAGTTCTTTGGCCAGATCCAATGGCCTTGTAAACTGTGCTTTCATTTGGTATAAGATTCTCAAAGACTTTCAGATTGCGGTGTATTGTAAACGGTTTCAAACTCGTTTTACGTTTCTAACTCAGCTGGTTGCAATGATTTTCGTATCATTAGGAAAAGCTGTCATGACTTCTCTTTTGTGCTGCTTACCATTTCTTGCTTACCAGTATTATTCTTACAGAGTCTTCTGTAACCCTTTAGCAAGCTACAAGGATATGCAAAATCACATACTGAACTATGGCAACAACCAAAAATATAAGATGCCTCATACCGGACTGTCAAAATGGTGTCATCAGTCGGTGCCGATGTCGTATTCGTATGTGCAGCAGAATCACTGGAATGTTGGATTTCTTAGCTACTATGAATTGAAGCAGTTTCCAAACTTCCTTCTTGCATTACCGATGATGTGTCTTTGTGCATATACCGCAGTTTACTACGTGATGTGGAACCCACTGTATAGTCTGAGCTTGGGACTGCATGATCCGATTGTCCAAAATGACAAGAAAACTGATGATGTCGTTCCGTTGAGAACTGAAAGCTTTGGAATAAAGAAGAAGTCGTGCTTAGTGTATGTCGTGCACATGGTTTCGTTAACTGTGTTTGGGGTTCTGTTCATGCACATCCAGGTACGTTGCATTAAACCTAAATGTTTCATTGTGCATTTGAATGGATATGTGCATATACCATATTTTCATTCATAGAGCCCACACAGTACACTAATATAACCCGCACATGCATTTACTATACAGAATTGAGATGAACATGTAACAGAGTGTGGTCTAGCCTCCACACAGATGTTGCTGTATAGTCTGGAAATTGCAATAAGTTCATGGAACATCTTTGTAAAGTAAACTGGTATAAACAGCACACCAAGATAACCCACAACTGATTTGGCCCATGGGATATATGCTTGAAATATGGTACATCTTTTGTGTACAGAGTAAGAACAAGTAATCATGTTTTGACTGGATAACGGTTTGGTTTTGGTGCGCCATCGGTTGATGGTGCTGTAGACACAACACACGAGAGAAGTTACTAATTAATTGCAATTATAATTATTACAAATGGAGTCGAAGGAGTTTAGTCCTGCTTGAAGTGCTGAACTCTGCAATAGCAATCCAATTAAGGGATTACAGAATCTTTGCAGTTTTCAGAGTTGCTTGATGCATTATGGTTTTCTCTTGATGCACCAGATCTGAATTCTGGATGTAGACTCAGAGCAACTGCTTAAACAAACCAGTAAAAGCAAGGCATACCACACTGATGATCAGAAGCAGCTCCCTATCTCCGTAGATTGGAGATCGTTTGCTAGTTATGAATGAATAACAAAGTCCTGAGTCAGACTTGTACTATATACTATACTATATACTTGTACTTGTACTGAATCTCTTGCATCATGTTACATCCCATCTCGTCCCATTACCAACTTGTGGTTCAACTTTACCCTTTGTAGCGTGACTGAACTGCTTCCTCTGCCTTAGTGGATTTCAACTGAGCTTCTGCAGTGGGTTGCGACTCTACTGCAGTTTTATTTCAGGCAAACATTTTTAACACACAAATGCGTTGTGATATCAGCACAATGGAAGTCATTAGATTAGATTTAATGTATTGTACATTTGGTGATGTTTCTTATAAATGGTTATGCAATTTAGCAATTCACAAATGTCGACAATGTAGACAAAAATTGAATTGCTTAAGTGTTGTTGAGATTTTATGACAGTAAAACAAAATTATTTCCTATTTAAATCTTGCATAAAATGTCTAACTGTTTTGTTCTGCATCTGTTGTGCTTTAGGTCTTGACACGCTTTATTGCCTCGTCTTGTCCAATCATTTACTGGTTTGTTGCAAGCATCACTGTGTCAGAGGATGACGTGCAGACAAGCAATAAGTCTGAGGCAGTGGCCAGTGATCAACCAACAATCAGTGAGAGCAATGGAACTTGTGCAGATGCAAAGGATCAAGTGGATACGGACTATCCTTGGAATGACAGTAGCTGGTTAAGTCGCTCTGTATTGATCTACTTTCATCTTTATCTCTTTGTTGGAGTGGCAGCATTTTCAAACTTTCTACCATGGACATGATGCAGAAGCTCCATTTCAGCGGAACTTGCCATAATTTTCAAGAAGCATCGACGAAGCACCATGGCTGTGTTCGGCTTAGCGATCCAGGCCAGCACCGTGGTGATTTGTTGAATAGGATTGTTTTGTTTCAACGGAAGCACCTTTTCTACATGGCAGATTTCTAGTCACTGATCTGGAATGAATGACTACGAGTGTGGCTTTTATGCGGATTCACGTGTTGCTGATTATTTTGCCTTTACCTTTAATATGAGATTTATTATGGGTCAGAGTTTAAGTGTGGTAGGCATGAGACTGCTTTTTCATAAATCTGATAAGTTGTTAATTTATACCTGCATATAGATGCACAGTTGTCAGTATCCGAGTGGTGATTGTGATGTTTGAGTAGACTGAATAAATTATTAATGCACTGTTGTGCGTATAAATATTTTACTGGCATTTGGTGTTAGGAAGTTTTTCATTGGAAGTTAAGACTTACATTGACATTTTTGCTAGCTGAAGTTGCGCTTGTTGCATATCAAATTTAATAAAAGACACTAATGATTTTCATAAAAAATTAAAGCACTGAATTATTGGATTTCTCAAGATATCATTATGTTGACTGTGGAATCCTTCTGTATCTTTTTAGATACCTTGGCATTGACTTTATTGTTGAACATGACACCCACACCCTAAAGCATTGGAAATTATCTGACATTGGTATTAGACTCGCACCCCTAAATTTCTAGAGAGAATTCTTAATTTTATGCATAAGAATTGCTATTTTATCTTTAATGAGGACTTGTCTGAACAGGTTTAGACCTCACAACGGTAAACTCTTCCTCAGTTCAAGAGCAAACGGTGATGTTCAAATTCTTCAAAAGTTTGTAAAAGAAACGCCAGTCACTAGTTGGAACAACTATTGATTCAATGATTACTTGAATATTTCGACACACTCTGTAGACTTTCCACCCCAGTTTTAAAAACACAGCTTTTCTAGTAAAGAAATCTCTCTCCTAGCTGTTATGGTTTCACTATCTGAAAACTCCCTACAACTCCCATTTTATTCCACAAGCGGACAATCTCACAAGCAGATCGTTTATACATGTAAGGAATGTTATACTCTGTATAAATGTATGTACACCAAAGTGCGGATATGCAATTGGTTTAATAAAGAATATACTTACTTACTTACAAACTATGACTCATTTCTGACCCAGATGACCTTATCATTCAGATAAATAGAATGCTAAATGATTTTGTAAGAATGGTTACCCTAATTCCACCATAAGAAGAAAAAAGCTGTCCCTTAAGCTATCTGTCGAGCAGTCGTGAGTAATAGACCACATAATAATTCCTCGTGTCCTTATTCTGTGTATTTTATTGGTCCCTCTCTTTGGAATGTGCTGTCTCCATCTACTCGCTCTACAATTCTAACTGGTAACCCTCCTCCTCCTCCTTTGCTTTTCTCAAAACCTATTTCTTCTCTCGTGGCCTTGCACACTGGGAGCGCCTCGGAACAGTTCACCCTACTATAGAGGTGCTTTATACATGTAAATGTTTTGATACAGTACCATAGTATGGCATAATAGTGCTGTGCATCAACTCTGGAACATGTGCATTTTTAGCAAATTTTCAAGCATCAATTTTATTATGTTCCCGCTTGAATTAAGTTATGCCTCTGGCTGAAAGTCTGAAATATGTTTTTCTTGAAGCTAGAAATGATTCATGCTTATATCCACAAGATGAACAATACACTGCCTTTTTGGACCTTATCCTCTTCACTAGTTCGCGCAGTAGTCGGGAGCGCCTCTGAATGGGAAATGTGCGCCTTGGGGCGCCATAACAAGTGTTCAAAGACAATACAATACAAGTGCCCTAAGTACCTGTATACATAATAGTGGCGGAATTGTGGGCCTTGACCCCGTCCTGCCTGGGTCCCCCCGCACCCGCCTGGATGGGGCCTGCCTGGGTCCCCGGTATCTGCCTGGAGGGGGACCTGCCTGGGACCTCCCTAGGACCCGCCTGGACGGGGACCTGCCTGGGTCCCCCGGGACCCGCCTGGAGGGGGACCTCTCTGGGTCCCCGGGACCTGCCTGGAGGGGACCTGCCTGGGTCCCCCGTAAACCCGCCTGGAAGGGGGACTTGCTCTGGGTCCTCCGGGACCTGCCTGGGTTCCCGGGACCTGCCTGAGTTGGGGACCTGACTGGGTCCCCGGACCCGTCTGGAGGGGCCTGCCTGGGTCCCCGGTATCTGCCTGGACGGGGACCTGCCTGGATCCTATCCGGGACCCGCCCGGAAGGGGGGCCTGCTTGGGTCCCCGGGACCTGCCTGGAGGGGACCTGCCTGAGTCCCCCGGGACCCGCCTGGAAGGGGGATATTTGCCTGGGTCCTCCTGGGACCTGCCTGGGTCCCCGGGACCTGCCTGGAGGGGACCTGCCTGGGTCCCCGGACCCGCCTGGAGGGGCCTGCCTGGGTCCCCGGTATCTGCCTGGAGGGGGACCTGCCTGGGTCCCCCGGGACCCGCCCGGAAGGGGGACCTGCTTGGGTCCCCCGAGACCTGCCTGGAGGGGGACCTGCCTGAGTCCCCCGGGACCCGCCTGGGTCCCCTGGGACCCGCCTGAACGGGGGACCTGCCTGGATCCCGGGACCCGCCCGGAAGGGGGACCTGCTTGGGTCCCCGGGACCTGCCTGGGTCCCTCGGGACCCGCCTGGAAGGGGGAAATTGCCTGGGTCCTCCCCGGTATCTGCCTGGAGGGGGGACTTGCTTGGGTCCCCCGGGACCTGCCTGGGAGAAGAAAGATAGTCCGACATTTGACCGCTTCGCCGAAAAAGATTTTCGCCACAATATAATTTCTGATCTTGTTCTGAATAATACAGTACTTATTCAGGATTAGAAACCCCAAACCAGTTATGTGGTCTCGAGACCGTGGTTTTGGTCTCGAGACCGAACAAATGCAGTCTTGGTCTTGAATGTAGGCTTACGTACCGGTCTTGGTCTTTAAAGTGCAGTCTTGGTCTAGGTCTTAAAGGTGTGGTCTTGCTCAGCACAATGGAAGTCATTAGATTAGATTTAATGTATTGTACATTTGGTGATGTTTCTTATAAACTTGGTGGACCTTAGACCTTAGTCCTTCCCGTGCAGGACTGCACATCGGGCAACGCAGCTTCTCCACTCCTCTCTGTCCCTCGCCACCTCGACAGCATCCTCCACCGTCATCTCCAGACATCTCAGGTCCTCCTGCACAGTTCACATCCAGTTCTTTCTTGGTCTTCCTCTCCCGCGCTTTCCTTCAGGAGTCCGTGCACCTAATCACTTGACTTGCTCTTCTATCGTTTTCCATTCGGGCCACATGCCCCATCCAATTCAGTCTTTTCTTTCTATTGATGTTCTCTAGCTTATCTTGTCCTGTTTTTTCTCTGATGGTTTTATTTGTGAGTTTATCTTTCCAAGAGATGTGTAGAATTCTTCTCTGCCACCTGTGGTGTGCTGCCTCTAATTTTTTCCTGTTTGCTACCGTCATTGGCCACGTCTCTGCTCCATATAGCAGGGTGCTCAGCACTACGGCCTCATATAACCGGATCTTTATCTTCACGCTACATATCCATTACTTTTCCATATCTTCTCCAGTCTCCCGAAGGCTGCATTTGCTTTACCAATACGTACTCTTATCTCCTTGTCGCAGCTGCTATCCGCCGTCAATGTACTGCCAAGGTAGCAAAAATCATCTACCACATCAATTGGCTTATTGTCGATCTTCATCCCATCTGCCTCTTGCCATTTCCCTATCCTCATGATCTTGGTCTTCTCTGGATTTATAGCAAGCCCGACTCTAGCTGCCTCCTCCTGTACTTTTCCTGTTATTTCCTTTATTCCATCCCAGGTATTTTCCAGCAGAGCGATGTCGTCTGCGAAGTCCAGGTCACTGAGCTTGCTGGCGCCCATCCACTTCAATCCAGAGCTATTGCCTTCCGTTGCTCTTTTCATTACCCAGTCCACCACTATTGCAAAGATCATTGGTGACAGAACACATCCCTGTCGAACTCCAGTCACGATCTGGAACCATTCTCCCACCTCTCCTCCATGTCTCACCGCACACCGGCTATCATTGTAGAAACTCTTGACAATGTCTATAATCTTGGATGGTATTCCGTAGCTCTTCATTATTTTCCATATTGATTCTCTGTGGACGCTGTCAAAAGCCTTCCTGAAGTCGATGAAGTTTATTACCACAGGAGTCTGCCACATTAAAGCCTTCTCTATGATCTGTCTGAGTGTGAAGATTTGTTCACAGCATGACCTCCCCGGCCTAAAGCCTGCCTGTTCCTGTCTCAATCTCTCGTCGATAGCCGCTCTCATGCGATTCAACATTATCGAAGCCATGATCTTACCCGGTACCGATAGGAGCGTGATGCCTCTCCAGTTTGAACATTCCTTCAGATCACCTTTTTTGGGGAGAGGTATGATGATGCCCTCTTTCCATTCTTTCGGCACGCTGCCAGTTTTCCACACTTTGTTGCATAAATTCGTCATTGATTTGACCAACGTCTCTCCTCCGTGCTTAAGCAGTTCCGGTTTTATTCCATCGTTCCCTGCGGCCCTTCCGTTTTTCAGACTCTTCAGCGCTTTCCGGACTTCATCCTCGTTGATGTCATCTCTGTCTATTTCAAGCTCCTCTATTGCTTCTCCCCACTCCATTTCTCCTAGGCATGTTGTCGGCTCAGGGCAGTTCAATATACCCTCAAAATGTTCTCTCCATCTCAAGACCTCCTCCTCGTGTGTCTTTGTCAGCTGTCCATCTGTCTTTTTTAGTGAGAGGTTTTGTATTCTTGTGCCTCCTGAGAGCTCTTTCACTATCCGGTATAGTGTTTTGGAGTCTCCTCTTCTCCCAGCCTCCTCTGCCTCAGTTGTCTTCTGCAAGATGTACTTGTTTTTATCCTGTCTGCATCTCTTCTTAACTTCCTTGTCCTGTGCCTTGTACTCCATAGACGTCTCCTGGTGGCCAAGACCGCTTGCCCTTGCCTGTTCCAGTTCCTGCTTGAGTTGTCTCCTCGCGTCTATTGCCTGCCACGTTTCTGTTGATATCCATGCTTCTTTTCTGCCTCCTCTCTTGAAGCCAAGCACTTTTTCACCTGCCCCAATGATAGCATCTCTCCATTTTCCCATTCCTTCTCGACTCTCTCACCACTCCGATCCGAATCATCTCCCTCCTCGCATCCCTCTTGGTGGAGTATTTGTTAAATTTTGTCGATATTTGCCGGTTATTGGAAGTGATGGTCATTCAGGAACTTCTGAGTCAGCTTGAAAATCATGCGACGATCCGCCAAGGACAAAGCGAGAGAGTACCTCTTTGTTCGCTTCTTATTAGTTCTAAGTGACAAGAAAACTTTGAGGCACGGTTAACCCTGGTGCTTCAGTGACTAGTTACATCGCTGCAGTTTCTCGAGGCAAAATAAGTAGTTGGACAAGCGTTGCAGGTCATTGCGTTTATGGTCTTGAGACTGTTGTCATGGACAACGTGGTCTTGGTCATGGACCATGTGGTCTCGGTCTTGGCCTTGGAGCATGCGGTCTTGGTCTCGGTCTTGGTCCACTGTATCAAAGCAGCAAAGCAGCAAACAGGTTGAGAAGAACAAGAGCTGTCACCTTAAATCTTGTCATTGTGAACTGCAAGAAGTACAGAAGATCCGGTAATATAATATTATTCATTGAAAAATGAGGACTATATATATTATAGGTTGTATGTACATTGTACAGAAGTGTAGGACCTTGAGTGTAGCACTGCGAGTGCTTCATATGCAGACTCGATCAGACGTGCTGGGTAGCCTATTTGCATCCTGATGTTCTGACGGCTGAAACGTTAGCAGACGCCGCTTTGTTCACAGATATCTTCATTCAATGAAAGAATAGTGGAGATAAGTCTTATGTGAATATTTATCCTGGTTTCCATGGCGATTCAAGTGGCTTTGAAGATGAAATTGAAACGTTCGGATTTCATGGTAATTCGATTAAATATCATAATATTTTACCTAATTCTGGCTCACATTGCTTGCTTTATCATAATATGCTATTGGGAAGAAATTCCCGCACACTTTAAATTTTCGCAGTTTTTCAAGAAAAACCATGATGGTTAGTTAGTCCAGCGATTTTTAAGGACAACAAAATCGAATTCCACCAAACTGAATAATTTTAGTTCCAGCTTCTTCGTGGTCCTATAGGCATCATGATTCTGCATAGATATCTTCATTAGATGAAAGAATATTGGAAATATGTGAATATTTATCCTTGTTTCCATGGCGATTCAAAGTGGCTTTGAAGATGAAATTGAAACGTTCGGATTTCAGGGCAATTCGATTAAAATATCATGATATTTTACGTAATTCTGGTTCACATTGCTTCGCTTTATCATAATATGCTATTGGAAAGAAATTCCCGCACACTTTAAATTTTCGCAGTTTTTCAAGAAAAACCATGATAGTTAGTCCAGCGATTTTTAAGGACAACAAAATCGAATTCCACCAAACTGAATAATTTTAGTTCCAGCTTCTTCGTGGCCCTGATTCTGCATAGATATCTTCATTAGATGAAAGAATAGTGGAGATATGTGAATATTTATCCTTGTTTCCATGGCGATTCAAGGATTTGAAATGAAATTGAAACGTTTGCATTTCATGGCAATTCGATTAAAATATCATGATATTTCTCCAAATTCTATTAGAGACATGTATTCTACTAATAAACCCAACCATAAGTAGCCATACGTAGTCCTACGTCAACTATTATTGTTAACCTACAGCGTTTTGCATGTTGTTTTGTGGAAATAAACGAATAGGCTTATAGGCTACATCTATTGGCCTATTGGCCTATGCAAGTATGCATACAGCCAACCGTTATTAGTTTAAGGTTAACCAGGAAGAAAGCATCTCAGTTAGGTTTTAAAAACAGAGGTCAAATTGTTCATCCAGAGGTGGCGGATTTAATATTGGCAAGCTAACACCTAAGTTTACCTGGCTAATCTAGTACCTGATAGCCTACACGCAGTTCGCTATTTGGATAAAAGCTTAAAATGCGGGGAAAACAAGCAAACCGTTGATTATTATTGCTATTGCAACCAAAGATATTAGGTGACGGGTCTTCTAGTTTAGTCCTACAGATCTCATTTCAGGTGACAGATCTGAAATCATACATGCCGGAGCTCAGAGCTGGTGGCCTCCGGTTGAATTTAATCAATTGGTTAAAACCATTAAAGGGGACGTTTTGCCCCCTCTACCCTATGGCCTACCAGACTGCATCTCGATTCTGGAAGGTTTCCCCTCCTGAAATCCGCAAAATTTCAAGTCTTCAGTCAGTAAAATAGTGTCAGTCACCCGTCATCATCTGTCCGAGATCCCTCTCTCTATCACCCCTCAGGCTTTCCACTTAACACCGTAGGCTTTCCACGTAAAACACGAGTCTCACGTAGCCAAGCCTACCTCTTCAAAACTTGACTCATCTGATCTTCCGCCTTCCGTCTTTTCTCGGCGTAAGCGAAACTCAACTCATCCGCTCCTCTTATCTGCTCCTCTCCAGTTTTCTTGGCAACCATACTTAATTGGATCTCCATTAATAATTTCGACAACTCTTCTGACATCTCCTCTGACCTGACGCAGCGCTCGTGAATAAGCTGGTGCCCTGCGCTTAGCGTCCAAGTTGGGCTTTAGAAATTTGACGTTTACGATTAGTGGATTAAATTGGAAACAATGGCGTTGGTGATAGTCGTGACGTAATAATTAGACTTATCATAAAAGGATGCAGTGAACAATGAAACGCAGACTGTGTGTAGTAGTGTAGTAGCCTGATCTGCAGCTATTGTTTACACGGTTTCGATGCGTTGACAAAATAATCTATGTATGAAACGCCAGGATGTGTCTCCCAATCCAATTCAAGGAAGGTTCTCGCGTACGGCTGTGCAAGATATTGGTTGGAATTGAGGTGTGCTGCATCATCCTCGCAAAGATGCTCAGCCACCATGGCTTTCGATATCGCAAGGACTTTCGACTGTATACGTCCCTAGTGGAAGGGTATGACGCTGGGGCTCTTCCGCTTCTGCTGATCGCCACTGGGTTGGTGACATCGTTGGCGAATCTCTTCGGGGTATATGTGTCCTTCCGCAGCATGTATCCATCGTTACGGCATCGTATGGTCTCTCAGATGAGCATCTACATCAAGGTCGTAATGGTCGTCATCGTGCTGTTGCATGTCTGCTGTTTCTTCTGCTACCTCCAGCAGTCACTGATCAACGACACGTTTAAGGTAGGAAATGCAACGTACCCTATAGGCCTAAATAAATATTGTTGTTAACTAGAAGAATAAATATTGTTATTAACTAGAAGAAGAATAAATATTGTTATTAACTAGAAGAAGAATAAATATTGTTATTAACTAGAAGAAGAATAAATATTGTTATTAACTAGAAGAAGAATAAATATTGTTATTAACTAAAAGAAGAAGAGCAGTCCATTAAGCTAGCCTGAAAGACATGTAGCCATGGGTATGAAGTTTTAGCGACTTTATTTTCTTAGCCTCATATGAGGGCGGTTGGCCAGTCCTCTCCCTCGCCGGCTCATCATCCCACCGACAGTGTATTCATTATAGCTGAGTCGGCTATGGGTGCAGGTGGAGCAGAAATCTCGAACCAAATTTCTGTCCTGGCGGGGATTTGAACCCCGACCTCTAGATTGACAGTCTAGTACACTAACCACTAGACTATATATCGAGCATTGATTAAGAGACACGAAAGTGGCCTCAACGTGTATACTTAGGCCTATAAATGATCAAATACAATACAGCATACGGCGGACTGAACGGTTTAAATCATTCGTTCTTTCTGTACCAGGTTTATGGTTACCTTTTTTGGTGAATCATATTAATGTTGACTATTGTGTTGTTTGCCACAATGGTTAGACTGTATAATCTGCAAAATTTATAGTGCTAAAAATATTAGATAGGCATGCATATTAGACCTAAGCCTAGCTGTGCACCTCAATGAGGAAGGGGCAATCACTTGTTTAGGCCCTACTTGGATTCCACCCAATCGATTCCAACCAATACAGTATTGCTCACGATTCGTCCAACAACTGGAAGACATTACTAACAGCTTCATATAGGCCTACAGCACATCCAAGAAGTTTCATTTGCATACGGTGCACGGAACACTACACAAAGATTGATTTGAAAAGCACAAATTAATGCCATGCTTAATTTTCATAGCCCAAGAGTTTAAATGAGGCACAGCATTGCGGTTCCTTGTCGAAGAAAACTGGGATTTCCATGCGCCAAACATCCCGCAATTTCCACTGTGTTTGACTAATACAACTAGATTGCGATTTGTGGCCTGCAGTGAAGAAAAACTTGATTGGTCTGGAGTTGCATCCCTCCACTGGGATGCAAGTTATCACTATAGTCATTTCGCTCCTTCCTTGTGGCTCACCCGTGTGATAACAAGCGTTTAGAAGTTATGTCCATGCCGAGTGAGTGGATGAGAGGCATTCGTAATAATTATTATCATTCCTTTCTAACTTCTTGGTCTTTCTTTCCCCTTTTCCACAAGCGTTTAAAAACATTCTTTTCGATCGTGGTTTGGTGCTGTCACGTCGGGAGCGCCTATGAGGAGTTTCTCTTGAAGTGGCGCTATACAAATTCACGATTACGATTATAAGGGCAAAGCCAGCCGTGGTGCTACGAGACCTAGTCGTTTATCAGTGTTGTTGATGCGCGGCACCGCCTTTGCTACTCTTCAATGCTACCCTTTGCTACCCTTCAATGCTACCCTTTGCAACCCTTCAATGCTACCCTTCAATGCTACCCTTTGCTACCCTTCAATGCTACCCTTTGCTACCCTTCAATGCTACCCTTCAATGCTACCCTTTGCTACCCTTCAATGCTACCCTTTGCTACCCTTCAATGCTACCCTTTGCAACCCTTCAATGCTACCCTTCAATGCTACCCTTTGCTACCCTTCAATGCTACCCTTTGCTACCCTTCAATGCTACCCTTCAATGCTACCCTTTGCTACCCTTCATGCTATGCTACCCTTTGCTACCCTTCAATGCTACCCTTTGCTACCCTTCAATGCTACCCTTTGCTACCCTTCAATGCTACCCTTTGCTACCCTTCAATGCTACCCTTTGCTACCCTTCAATGCTACCCTTTGCTACCCTTCAATGCTACCCTTCAATGCTACCCTTTGCTACCCTTCAATGCTACCCTTTGCTACCCTTCAATGCTACCCTTCAATGCTACCCTTTGCTACCCTTCAATGCTACCCTTCAATGCTACCCTTTGCTACCCTTCAATGCTACCCTTCAATGCTACCCTTCAATGCTACCCTTTGCTACCCTTCAATGCTACCCTTTGCTACCCTTCATGCTACCCTTTGCTACCCTTCAATGCTATGCTACCCTTTGCTACCCTTCAATGCTACCCTTTGCTACCCTTCAATGCTACCCTTTGCTACCCTTCAATGCTACCCTTTGCAATGCTACCCTTTGCTACCCTTCAATGCTACCCTTTGCTACCCTTCAATGCTACCCTTTGCTACCCTTCAATGCTACCCTTCAATGCTACCCTTTGCTACCCTTCAATGCTACCCTTTGCTACCCTTTGCTACCCTTCATGCTACCCTTTGCTACCCTTCAATGCTACCCTGCACCCTTTGCTACCCTTCAATGCTACCCTTTGCTACCCTTCAATGCTACCCTTTGCTACCCTTCAATGCTACCCTTCAATGCTACCCTTTGCTACCCTTCAATGCTACCCTTTGCTACCCTTCAATGCTACCCTGCTACCCTTCAATGCTACCCTTGCAACCCTGCTACCCTTCAATGCTACCCTTTGCTACCCTTCAATGCTACCCTTTGCTACCCTTCAATGCTACCCTTTGCTACCCTTTGCTACCCTTCAACCCTTCAATGCTACCCTTTGCTACCCTTTGCTACCCTTCAATGCTACCCTTTGCTACCCTTCAATGCTACCCTTTGCTACCCTTCAATGCTACCCTTCAATGCTACCCTTTGCTACCCTTCAATGCTACCCTTTGCTACCCTTCAATGCTACCCTTCATGCTACCCTTTGCTACCCTTCAATGCTACCCTTTGCTACCCTTCAATGCTACCCTTTGCTTCAACCCTTCAATGCTACCCTTTGCTACCCTTCAATGCTACCCTTTGCTACCCTTCAATGCTACCCTTTGCTACCCTTCAATGCTACCCTTTTGCTACCCTTTGCTACCCTTCAATGCTACCCTTCAATGCTACCCTTTGCTACCCTTCAATGCTACCCTTTGCTACCCTTTGCTAATGCTACCCTTCAATGCTACCCTTTGCTACCCTTCAAATGCTACCCTTCAATGCTACCCTTTGCTACCCTTCAATGCTACCCTACCCTTTGCTACCCTTCAATGCTACCCTTTGCTACCCTTCAATGCTACCCTTTGCTACCCTTCAATGCTACCCTTTGCTACCCTTCAATGCTACCCTTTGCTACCCTTCAATGCTACCCTTTGCTACCCTTCAATGCTACCCTTTGCTACCCTTCAATGCTACCCTTTGCAACCCTTCAATGCTACCCTTCAATGCTACCCTTTGCTACCCTTCAATGCTACCCTTTGCTACCCTTTGCTACCCTTCAATGCTACCCTTTGCTACCCTTCAATGCTACCCTTTGCTACCCTTCAATGCTACCCTTTGCTACCCTTCAATGCTACCCTTTGCTACCCTTCAATGCTACCCTTTGCTACCCTTCAATGCTATGCTACCCTTTGCTACCCTTCAATGCTACCCTTTGCTACCCTTCAATGCTACCCTTTGCTACCCTTCAATGCTTTACCCTTTGCTACCCTTCAATGCTACCCTTTGCTACCCTTCAATGCTACCCTTTGCAACCCTTCAATGCTACCCTTCAATGCTACCCTTTGCTACCCTTCAATGCACCCTTTGCTACCCTTCATTGCTACCCTTTGCTACCCTTCAATGCTACCCTTTGCTACCCTTCAATGCTACCCTTTGCTACCCTTCAATGCTACCCTACCCTTTGCTACCCTTCAATGCTACCCTTTGCTACCCTTCAATGCTACCCTTTGCTACCCTTCAATGCTACCCTTTGCTACCCTTCAATGCTACCCTTTGCAACCCTTCAATGCTACCCTTCAATGCTACCCTTTGCTACCCTTCATTGCTACCCTTTGCTACCCTTCAATGCTACCCTTTGCTACCCTTCAATGCTACCCTTTGCTACCCTTCAATGCTACCCTTTGCTACCCTTCAATGCTACCCTTTGCTACCCTTCAATGCTACCCTTTGCTACCCTTCAATGCTACCCTTCAATGCTACCCTTCAATGCTACCCTTTGCTACCCTTCAATGCTACCCTTTGCTACCCTTCAATGCTACCCTTTGCTACCCTTCATTGCTACCCTTTCAATGCTACCCTTTGCTACCCTTCAATGCTACCCTTTGCTACCCTTCAATGCTACCCTTTGCTACCCTTCAATGCTACCCTTTGCTACCCTTCAATGCTACCCTTTGCTACCCTTCAATGCTACCCTTTGCTACCCTTCAATGCTACCCTTCAATGCTACCCTTTGCTACCCTTCAATGCTACCCTTTGCTACCCTTCAATGCTACCCTTTGCTACCCTTCAATGCTACCCTTTGCTACCCTTCAATGCTACCCTTTGCTACCCTTCAATGCTACCCTTTGCTACCCTTCAATGCTACCCTTTGCTACCCTTCAATGCTACCCTTTGCAACCCTTCAATGCTACCCTTCAATGCTACCTTTTGCTACCCTTCATTGCTACCCTTTTCTACCCTTCAATGCTACCCTTTGCTACCCTTCAATGCTACCCTTTGCTACCCTTCAATGCTACCCTTTGCTACCCTTCAATGCTACCCTTTGCTACCCTTCAATGCTACCCTTTGCTACCCTTCAATGCTACCCTTTGCTACCCTTCTCCTGTCAATGGTTAAGAGACACCGGACTTGGACCTTCACTTGGTATCTCTGGACAACCCATCTGACACGACGCAGCGCTCGTGAATAAGCTGGTGCCCTGCGCTTAGCTTTAGAGTAGCGCTTTAGAAAGTTGGAGTTTCTGACTACGATTACTTGCTTCAGTAGAGGCGTATATTTAGCAGAATGGCTTCACTTCTATAGCAGATCGACAATCGATCGCATATTCAACATTAAAAGCTCGATTTGAACTAGAAGAGAATTGCGAGAAGCTGCGTTGATTGCCTGCATCGATCTGAGAATAATATATCCTTTTGCTCAGTGGATCGTAGGCTATTAACTGCCAATCCGGAGGAATTCAGCTACTGCTATCTCATGGAAATCCGCAGAAGATAGTACTGTTGGAAGATTGTATATAGGACAAGACATGCATGTAAGTGCTGTTCGCATTGATGGTATAACATAGAAATGGCTCAGGGTGGATAGAGGAGTACAATATCCACGGATAGAGGAGTACAACAGGGTAGATAGAGGAGTGCAACAGGGTGGATAGAGGAGTACAACAGGGTAGATAGAGGAGTACAACAGGGTAGATAGAGGAGTGCAACAGGGTGGATAGAAGAGTGCAGGCAGAGGCGTCTACACCATGTAAACCTTGGAGCAAATGCTCCATCAAAGAAATAGGGGGGAAAGACCTCATTGCGAAATTAGAGGGGAATTCAAATTTTTTAATGTCGTAATATGGGAAGGGGGTCGGAGGGGTAGTTGCTCCAACGACTTAGGGGGGATAGACGCCCCTGGCAACAGGGTGCAGCGTAGCTCCAGACCTGTTCCTACGCTCTATGGCTAAGATCACGGAGGAAACAATTGAACAGGTGGTCTCCTCCATGAGTTTGGCAGAGAATAGGTGGACACTCGCGCCACACGTAAACAAAGTGGTGGAGTTCGACCTACGCCCGCTGAATCTGGGGCTACACGTATATAGCTGTAGAGGCGACCAGATCAACGATGGCTGGCAATATGTTGCGGAATGCTCCATAGAGGAACAGACCATAAATGATTACTTCGCTCATAGCCATGCATGTAGGCTAGGTCTCCTACTTCCCATTGTATTGTATTGTATTGTATTGTATTGTATTGTATTGTATTGTATTGTATTGTATTGTATTGTATTGTATTGTGTCTATCAATTTATATAGCGCCTCTCGCAGTGCACACCAATCAGAGGCGCTCACAGTACGAGAGACCCAGAGAAAAGAAAGAGGTCTTGAGACAACGAAAAGAGGCACTTGGCCCACCAGTTAATAAACAGGAACGTGTCAAAGGAGGAAGCTGGCTCCATAGTGCAGGGCCAATGAAGGCAAAGGCTCGCGTTGCATGTGCGATGTCAATAGTAGGGCCTACATAATAGTGATCGATAATTGTAGAACGGCATCATGAGTGCCCTGAAACGCTATCGAACGGAGCCAAAGATCAAGGAAGACATCGATCAACTTCAGCTGAAGTTCAAGTGCTGCGGAAACGAAAAGTACACGGACTGGTTCCAGGTGAACTGGATCTCGGATGAGTTCGTCGACGTCAATCTTCCGGAGGAGCAGAAGAAGCTGAGGAACGGGAACTACGAGACAGATGATGTTCCGTTCAGCTGCTGCGACCGAGATGCCAAGAGGCCCTGCGTCAAGAGCAACGTCCACGACAATCTGAAGAACTTCAACTACGTCTACCAGAAGGACCTCACGCTCTTCAAGGACGGATGCAGGTATGTATGTATTGTATGTATGTATGAATATGTATGTATGTATGTATGTATGTATGTATGTATGTATGTATGTATGTATGTATGTATGTATATATGCATGTATGTATATATGCATGTATGTATGTATGAGCACTTGTTATAGCGCCCCTTCAAGATTTCTACTCAGAGGCGCTCCCTACTACAGCTTGGACACTGAATCGGAGTTTCACGCCGAAGCGTCAGTTGGTTGGAATGACGTCGCTTCGTATACGCGTTTTACCTTTATAATTTATTTATTTATTTATTCAAAAACTTTATGGCTGCTATATTTGGCCGTTGACGTTTTTAACAAGAAGTAATTACATATCAGTTCATTCTTCATTTGAGATCGTTCGTTCCACTTAACATTATAGTTTCTTCCAAAGTTAGGAAGTATATAAATATTCTATAATATTCTATATTCTATAATTTGAGCGTTCCCAGTTCCGTTTTTTTATGGCCTTTAAGGCTCTTCTCATTGTCCACAAAGGCTATTTACCCTTATATAAGAGCGTTCGAGTTGTCTTTTATAATGTGGGTATCATAACAGATTAGCTCCAGTTGAATTTAGACTGATCTAAGACGGCGCTACATAAATAATTGTATCAAGTAGGCTAATTAATTATACATTGAGAACTCCCCTCCATACAGAGGCGAAAATCTGTACATAACTTTGGGGAACAGATTTTTTAGGGGTCGGATTTTTGCATTTTGGGAGGGACAGATAGGCCTAGTCAAAACTTTGGGGCACAGTCCCTTCTGTCCCCCCGTGATTTACGCAATTGCCTCCATGCCACAGACGCCTAAACCATGGGCATAAAGTTGACTCAGTTGTTAGGGGTCACATTTCATTTCGCTTCTCTCAACCCCACTTCTTTGAATTCTCTCCTCTTTTTCTCATAAAAATAATTGTTTGACGATAAATGAATTAACGAAAATAGACGGTAATTGATTTGCGATTGATTGGTTGATGTTGTAGGACTGTTCTGGTGGAGAAGGCCGATCGTCTGGTGGCCTTCGTCTTCACCGTAGCAATCCTGTTGATTTTTCTCGAACTGTCGATCGCCGTTCTCGCTCGCCACTTCGTGACCTCCGTCCAGGACGCCCTTGACCTCGGCGACCCGACGGCAACGACCTACGGATACTTGGCGAAGGGTCTTCTCGCCTACCCCCTCACGAAACCGGAAGGGGACAGCGCCAAAAACAACTCCGCAGCGGCCTCTAGCTCGCCGTCTGCCGCGTCGTCCACCACCGCGGCCTCCTCTTCTTCTTCTGTCGAGGAGCCGCAACCATCGCCAACGCCTCCCCCAACGATGCCGCTGCTGCCCCGCCACCGTCGACTGCCTTCAGGGCCACCGCCCCAGCCTCCTCCGTCCCTCTCACAGACCGCCCGCAGGCCATCCAAAGGACCTTCGTATCAGATGGTACCGTCTTCTCCTTCGCGTCGGGATATCACATCGGATCAAACGACCATCGATTTGAACGACTTAGCGTACGCCAGAACGTATGGGGAGCTACCTTCTCCCGGAGCCACATACCCCGTCACCACACCCCTATCACCATACGCCCATCCAACCATGACGACAACCACCGCAAACGATGGTTTCGGCATCGAGCACCCAGACCCACGTGGCAGCAGATCGCCATCGTTCTATGACCAGTCATTGAGAAGAATGTGAAGGTCTTCAGCGTTGGACGGTTGGAACGCTCGAGCCAACGGTTGGTTGGCCATGAACACGACGGAGCATGGACGCCGTCTCCCTCGGCTGATCAGTCAAACGAACCAACCAATCGGTCGATTCATCATCATTCACCTGTTTCATCTTATTTCTTATCTGTTTACGTTTAATTTTGTTTCTATAACAATATAAAAAATTTATTTTTGTGAATTGAATACTTTAACCTGGAAAACAAATTGTTTTAACTTATTTTCCTATATTTCATATAACTCGATCGGTTACTGCATGCATACAGAATTGCGAGCTGGAGATTTTCAGTTCCAGAGTATTTTAAAAGACCATTACAACTTTATAAATGTCAGATTTCAATTACAAAAAAATATAATTAATTACAACTTGAAGGTAATGATCCAAATAGGGCTGAGATTTGCGAGAGAGACAGGTTCTCACCAGTAAAAGATAGGACTCTCTGAGAGTCCGATTCATAATGGTGTAAAGCTGAGACTTCTGCTGTTCCGAGTGGCCTAATCCTGAAATGCCAGTGTCCGAAATTTACCTCTAATTTAAGTTACGAGTTTACTCAGGTGAAACGTTAATGAGTTGGCTACTGAAAATTTAAGAGATTTCGAAACTATCCTACAGCAACCCCCAATTGATAACATAATAGGCCTACAATACAACTTGAAAATTTCCTCCGTACCAAGTTCAGAGGTACCGACTGAAGCTGGGCAAACATTAAGAGCAATAGGTACACCAGAAGAGGTACTTAAGTTGTCAGGTTTGGATGAAAGACAGCCTCGGTTAATGCTCATATAGATGTAGACCTTAACGTTTTTATATATTCGACCCTGCTCAATTTTTTCAATTAATAGATAGGGTTAGATCCTTTACCACCGCTGCCCTTTTGGAAAGGGCGCCACGCCCTTTAAGGTAATCGTAATCGTAAATTTATATAGCGCCACTTCAAGAAATACTCCTCAGAGGCGCTCGTGTACAGACCGTGCTAGCCAGAGATTCAAATCTCTGACATGAGCCACCATAGGGATACGAACCTGGAACCGCATGGCTGGTTGGTCAGCTTCTGTTTAACGACGCTTTGCCATTGCAAAGATGATCAGCATCACCCTCCTTCTTTAGCCAGGCTTGGGACTGGCACTACCAGAGTACGGGCAGTGGAGGAGTTAAAGCGCATGGGAGTTCGTTGTAACCAATGTAGCTTGCTGGGTAGGAGAGTCGCGAACATGACGATGTAGAGCGTTCCAGATGGGGGAATTGGGTATACTGACAATGAACGCCGGCCAAAGAGAAGACATGTATCACGAACAACATATTATCCAGCAAGACACTGATCGAAAAGAGGATCGGTCTTTAACAGGGCCATGAACTCAGGACGAAAAGTAGGATGGAAAATGGTTTGCACGTGCTTTGCATACGAGGGGTGCCAGCTTCGAGCGGATGCGTTCACATACAGGAAGCCAGGGTATACAGAACGAAGAGCAGGGAACGTTGGTACATGTATCATCCTGGGCCTCATATACATGTACATGTAGTCTCATCCTGCATTCTTCCCGTGAGATGTTGAAACCCGGTAGACCAGGTCGAAATCGTAAGGGGAGTACGCGACATTATTAAGTAGACCTATAGCCTATTTAGAATAATTTCTAGGCAACATTTAGGCTTATGTCCATGTTATAAAATCGCATCATGTATCCAATCTTCGCTCTCAACGTACAACCTATATCGATAGGGCCTACATCTTTCCCGGCTGATTTTATTTAGGCCTATGTCCCCCATAAGCACCACAGCTCTGACTCCGTAAGTCAACTTTAAAACAGACTCGGATCTCTTTTCGGGGTCTCGAACCCTATAGTCCAATAAACACAGGCACAATAGAAGTTACTAATTAGTCTATGTTCAAAAGAGACGAAAAATAGCGAAAATAACGTGAAATAATCAAGAAACAATAGCCTAACATAAAATTTGTCACCATAGTAACGCTGCATACTTGAAAAATCCGCATTCGAAGGACGAAGGACGAAGAGAATACGTTACATTGCGTTCGAAAATCCGAATTTTTAAAAGTATTCTCGAAAATACTGGTAGAATCTGCTACTGTTCTCGACACACAGGCCGCGATGACAGACGCCAACTATCGAGTGATTGATGACTTCTGGAGATCGAACAAACGATGGACTTCGATGGATTCGTTCTTCACCTGATCTTTTGATTTTCGAAAACGCTAAGCTCCCTCTTAGTTAATGGAATTAATTGACTTAAATTAGGTGATTTTGTCTGTATTGCTATTTTAGTTAAGATTGTATACTCTTTTGTTAATGTGATTTATGTGTCTTTGTGTTTCTTTTTAGTTTGTTTGATTTTGAGCCCAAGGCTTACTCCAATCTAAATATCGACTGGATGTCTCTCTTTTCCTATCTGTATTTTTTTACTTGTATAGGCCTAGGTTTCCCTATTTAGCGATATCCATGATCCCTTCTGGGCCTCCGTGTAGTCAGTACATGTCAAACCGTTGCCTTATTGCCTTTCATTTTCATTCATTCATTACCAAGGTTTATATAGCGCCCTTCAAGGTTACTACTCAGGAGCGCTCCCGATCCCAGCACGGCTGAAAAGGGCAGTTTGAGGCAAGCATAGAAAAATTCAGAGTGGATTCTGGTATGCAAGCGCAGCACCATTTGTTCTTTTTCTCTTCTGAAGGTTACAGAAATATTGATTGATTGATTGATTGATTGATTGATTGATTGATTGATTGATTGATTGATTGATTGATTGATTGATTGATTGATTGATTGATTGATTGATTGATTGATTGATTGATTGATTGATTGATTGATTGATTGATTGATTGATTGATTGATTGATTGATTGATTGATTGATTGATTGATTGATTGATTGATTGATTGATTGATTGATTGATTGATTGATTGATTGATTGATTGATTGATTGATTGATTGATTGATTGATTGATTGATTGATTGATTGATTGATTGATTGATTGATTGATCGATCGATCGATCGATCGATCGATCGATCGATCGATCGATCGATCGATCGATCGATCGATTGATTGATTGATTGACAAACTAGTTGCAACAGAACCAACGATCAACGAACCGCTGTTCATGACAACTTCAGTCGCGTAAGCTACAGTGAATAATTATACCAGGAGCTATAAGTGGTGTTAGAGTCTCCGTTGGAGTCCAGCATCACACATCAATTATATACAAACCATATACAGGTACCGCGTGTGGCGAGCATCGAGACACGCATTAATACAACATGAAGCAGGCTCCCTGAGAGCCCAACATGAAAATACATATTAATACAAACTACATACAGGCTCCGTGGGAGTCCTGCATGGACACACACTAATATGCAAAGGAGATACAGGCTCCATGAGAGTCCAGCAGGGAAATACATTAACACAAAATCAGTCACCGGCTCCACGACAGTCCCACGTCGATACACATATTTACTTGCAAATGATAATTATACAGGTTCCAGTGAAGCCCAACAAAAACTATTTTGGGCTCAAACGAATGTGTTTCTGGGCAAAATAAGAATCTTTCTGTGTGTTTCTGGATATAGAGATAGTGCTTCTGCCCAGAAAAGTGTGTTTCTAGGAGAGATGAATGTGTTTATGGGTAAGACAGGTGTGTTTTGGGTAGGCCTTTAGTGGCTATATCCAGGAGCGTAGCCAGACTTAAATTCAAGAGGAGGCAACTTCACAGACCAGTGCAAGACCAGTGCATATTTTTCCCAATGACCTTTTTTAGACATTATTACAAACCAGTGTTTAATCTTCTACTCCCTTGCTGTCCTTGCTGTGGGGGCGAATGGAGGTTCTCGGGGATACCCAAGATATTTTCAAAGTTGACGACCGGGGGAAGTAAAGAGAGTAGCGAGTGATAAGTTGACGACCGGGGAGGGGTAGCGAGTGATCTCCAAGAATTTTCGAGGGGGTAGTAACGAGAGTTTTCAGAGAATTTTCGAGAGGGATAGTAACAACAGTTCTCCAACAATTTCGACAGTTTTACAGCAATTTTCGAGGGGGGGTAGTACCAAGAGTTTTCCAAAAAAATGTTTAAATTTACCCTCCTCCATCCGCCCCAGGAACACAGGGACTTCAGTTCAAGAGGAGGCAACTTCACAGACCATTAGCAAAATCATGATCATTTGCGTCATTGGTCAATTGAAGCTCCACTATATAACAAAAGCACGAGGAGGCAAATGCCTCCTCGTGCCTCCGTGTAGCTACGCCTATGGCTATATCTGAAGACAATCGTAACAATATCTACGTATACTCTTCTGTTTGAAGACAATCGTAACCATATCAACGTACTCTTCTGTTTAAAGACAATCATAACCATATCTACGTATACTCTTCTGTCTGAGGACAATCGTAACCATATCTACGCATACTCTTCTGTTTGAAGACAATCGTAACCCTATCTACGTATACTGTTCTGTTTGAAGACAATCGTAACCATATCTACGTATACTCTTCTGTCTGAGGACAATCGTAACCATATCTACGTATACTGTTCTGTTTAAAGACAATCGTAACCATGTCTACGTATACTGTTCTGTTTAAAGACAATCGTAACCATATCAACGTATACTCTTCTGTTTGAAGACAATCGTAACCATATCTACGTATACTCTTCTGTTTAAAGACAATCGTAACCATATCTACGTATACTCTTCTGTCTGAAGACAATCGTAACCATGTCTACGTATACTGTTCTGTTTGAAGACAATCGTAACCATATCAACGTATACTCTTCTGTTTGAAGACAATCGTAACCATATCTACGTATACTCTTCTGTTTAAAGACAATCGTAACCATATCTACGTATACTCTTCTGTTTAAAGACAATCGTAACCATATCTACGTATACTCTTCTGTTTGAAGACAATCGTAACCATATCTACGTATACTCTTCTGTTTGAAGACAATCGTAACCATATCAACGTATACTCTTCTGTTTGAAGACAATCGTAACCATATCAACGTATACTCTTCTGTTTGAAGACAATCGTAACCATATCTACGTATACTCTTCTGTTTGAAGACAATCGTAACCATATCAACGTATACTCTTCTGTTTAAAGACAATCGTAACCATATCTACGTATACTCTTCTGTTTGAAGACAATCGTAACCATATCTACGTATCCTTCTGTTTGAATTATAATCGTTACCATGTATCTACGTATTTTTCTCTTTGAAGATATTCGTAAGCACATCTACATATTCTTCTGTTGCAACGACAATCGTTACTATGTATTTCTGTCCTTCTGTTTGAAGATAGTCGAAACCATATATCTACGCATTCTTCTTTTGAATGACAACCGTTTCCATATCTACGCGTTATTTGTGTATGAAGACAATCGTAACCATGCCAACATATTCTCCTTGTATACAACCGCAATAACTGCAATAAATCCTTCCACGGTAACACGTGCAACGACCGTTACACCCGCGTTAACTTTTTTTACCCAAAGACATAATCTTTTCACCAAGAAGCACACTTTTTAAGAAGAGTATACGTAGATATGGTTACGATTGTCTTCAAAACAGAAGAGTAAGCTTATACGTAGATATGGCCACGATTGTCCTCAAACAGAAGAGTATACGTAGACATGGTTACGATTGTCTTTGAAACAGAAGAGTATGTAGGTATGGTTATAGTATTGGTTACGATTGTCTTCAAGCAAAGGCAATACGTTGATATGGTTGCAATTGTCTTCATACGATGACAATCCGCAGCTATGATTAGGATTGAATTCAGACAGAAAAATACGACGAGGTAATTATTGTTACGATCGTTATTCAAACAGATGAATACCTAGATATACGATTGTAGCCTACTTCAAACAGATGAATACCATTTTCAACTCAACCGTAAGCACTTGTGAGTATTTCAGACTGTGCTGTCTGGTCACTGGTCAGCTCTTCGTTGAGATGCGCCTCGCTGTCCCGTTCCATTGCTCTCAAGAACGCCAATGTGTCTCCTCAGCCCAATGACAAAGAGGCACTACTGAGCGGTATAGTCTCTTAGCAGCCGATTGGCGATTTCTCTGGGCAGTCTAAGCCGCGGCGGTCCGCCTGTGAAAAGCTGTGGGTCAAACTCTGCCAGAAGGGCCTTGCGTTTTGCCCCTCTGTGCTTGTCCACTGGAGGCACTGGCCTCAGAAGCAGCGGCTTTAGCAAGCGCCGTCTGACTGCTTCCGAGATGGGCTCATCCAGACTGTTTTCCACAACAGCCCGGAGAGCCGGAGCCTGGACCATTCACCTAGCAACTGCTCAATGTACTCATCCATGACTAATGTTATAGATATAAGTTGGATATACCTAAATGGTATCTTTCTCTAATTGATTGCTTCATATATACTCGAAGGCTCAATCGCGGCCAATCGACTCCACTCGTCTTGAAAGCTGCGGTATTTTTTCCGCATTTTTCTCGACCTGATATGGCTACAATAATCTTCAAACTAAGTTTAAATATCTAGGGTTAGATTAGTGATAGATTGGTAACTGATGAAGCAGTTGTAAATTGCCTTACTAGGTTGTGCTTGAGGATCAGTTAATGCAAACAGCCGTACATTTTTCGACTTTTTTGTTCTGCTGCATACTGGTAGCAACTTACTACTAGCAATTATAAACTACTAAACTACACCATAATCACTTTATTAATTTTAAAAGCCAAGAGATATCTTTCGGAAATTAAGCACAATGACTTTGACACCTATAGTCGGACATAATTATAATTGGTTCTTAGAGGCTACAGTAACATTTCGCTTGCTATATCCAATACACAAAGTACAAATGAAAATTTATAGCGCGCTATGACAATTAAGACAGGTCTTGCACGAGACCGCGTTTATTTCACTGCACTCTTAGTCATAATGCAATGTGAATAGATGAGTTTTAATTTTGTTTGTAATTGAGCAATTGATGTGCACTGGCGAACTGCAGTTGGAAGACTGTTCCATTCTAAGGGTCCTGAGACAGAGAAAGTACGTTTCCAAACTTCCGGTTTGTGCGAAGTATACGGTAAGATCCACTCGCGTGGATTTAGACTAAAAAATAATGCATAATAATGCATAAAATGATTCTTAATAATTATTTCAACAGAATCTTGTCAGTAGTTTTCAAGTGTTGTGAACTGATTCTTGTTGGTTTCTCAGAGTGAACGAAGAATGGAAAATGAAACAATGTAAGCAGTAGGCCTACAACTTTCATCTATTCTCCATTTATGTCATTTGATTTTAAGTCCACGTTGATTTTCGTGCCAGAAAAAATGTTTATGCCTACAGATATGACCGCATATTGGAATCAGTTTGCTTTTGGTCCTGACCTCGGAAGGCCCAGCTTACCATTTTCTCAAAAGGCATCTGTGAACCAACTGCTTCCTGCTCTTCTCTCGTTAGGAAACATTTAAAATAGCTGCTGACTTCGTTGCAGGCGTTTTAATTTACAGCCTTCGTTATCACCTGCCTCATCACACGAGTGTATTCTTTAAGTTGTAAATCTTTCTTCACAATACGTCGATCTGGCTTGATTTGGTAAGCAAGTACATCATAGAATAATTTACGTGTTTAAGATTTACTCAAAACACAATCTCATATTGTATTAAACACGATTGAACGCGATGTTCTCATTTTTAATGGCCCACCCGGTAGACAAGTACAAAGCACATGATCACGTTAGTCAATCGGTTAGCGCATTTCATTCGTGAATAGATATAAATAGATCATATATATATATATATATATATATATACATCTGTAGCTGCACCATTTGTATGATTTAAAGATATACATAAACAATTCAGATTATGGGAGGCATGCCACATGACGCATGCAGTTGTCTCTATAAATTGTCTGTTCTTCTGTCTCTATAGTTGTATGTGTCCTGCCTACTTTTTGTATGCGTGTTTCTCAATCTATCACTGCACCGTTACCTGAAAAGACGGTTTTTATGAAAGCTGTGGCTCTTTTATGCTCGTATTATGCATGGCCAGCCCAATGATCAGTTGAATCACTGGATCGCTCTTCTGCAAACGATCGTCTGCTGCAGATCGATAATAGTCGATCAATTATATCAGTTGCCTTGATAAATAAATAGGCCAATATTATATTCGAGCTTTAATGCAAAACCCATTGACTATCTCGCTTCTTTGAGTCTGTATACTGCTTTTGAATAACACACAAGACTGTAATTGAAGCCCATAATTTAAATCGACGATTATAATGATGATTAAGATGAAGACAGTGCGACATGCATTTAAATATAAGCAATTCAAGAGAAAATCAATAATTATGATAACACGACGATGATGAAGATGATTGTGAAATGTCTACAGAGTGGAATGTCAATTTAGACAATATGAACGTCATCATTGTTTCATCATTTTAGTTTTCGTCGTCGTCGTCGTCAACAAAAACAAGATGAATATCAGTTGAATTAATGAAAGTATCTTTGGTAGATGAATCCAAATGATCAGTTGACGGTGGATGAATTCCCATCAAAGGAATCGGATGGGGAGGAAGGCTGTCGTTGGCTTCTGTACAAACACATACCACCACGGAGTTTAATACAATGCAATGCAAAACTCTAATGTAATAAAGTCTTGGCCTAATATGCAGAGGTTTCCGGGGGCAATGTATCGTATTGTATTGTATCTAGGCATTTATAAAGCGCCTCTAGCAGTAATGACTATTCAGAGGCGCAATTTAATGTGGAGTCGAAAGGCCAAATGTTTAGAAGAGATACTCTTTTGGTAGCTCGTTGCTTATAATATGAAGACGTTCATATTGTCTACACTAAGTTAAAATTGATTGGATATGCATGTAGGCGACTGGAATGTAGGAGGAGGTTGACTTCGTGTATAAGATGTGCACTAGCCATAATGTCTACCATTAAATGTAAACGATTGACTGCAGTGCAATATAATATGATTTGACGTTATTAGAGTTGGGCCTACTGTATGCAATGCAGTATTTAATGCACTGTGCAGTTGCTTCATACATTCAATACAAAGCAGTACACCATGCAATCGGGTATGGTAGAATCCGAGTATATAATTTCAGTGGCCTGCGTTTAATAAAAGTGCATAGGCAAAGCACGCTTATGTCGTGCCTTTCCAAACGAACCAGGTCTACATTATGCTTACATAGGCTTACATAATCACATAGGCATACATCTCTAAGCCTACACATATAAACCTATACATTCATAGTTCTATTTATGTAGCACAGCACAGAGCTTGCCTAGCTATCACACTGAATAAGATCGGAAATCGATTGCAGATTATGCTTTTAGATCAATGGAAGCGGCCAGAAATAAATGCACACAAGTAACAGATTTAAGCGCTATCCATCGAGTTTCACAAGTTTAAATAAAATATTATGTGATCTCATCGACCTCTTATATGATTTTACGCCCTTAAATCGCATGCCTAGACTTAAGGCGGCAGGCCATACACCGATCGATTCCAAAATGCAATTGGATCGATTCAGTGTGCAGATGCATGTAAACACTCAGTAACGTTCAATGTCAGTCTGAGCATGCTCAGGATTTTTCAGTCTGATCGGAGATGCTTAGTGTACACTAGTCAGTCGACCCCCAAACTCCTCCAATTGAACCTGAATGACCCGATCAGACAAGTTGGCGAGTCTGTCACAAATTACCTCTAGCAGCAATTTTCGCAGCAAGCTGGTGCACACCTGCAGACTGATTGATCGCAAATCAAAGAAAAGCTAAATCGTCAAATGCATCACAGTTTCACAGAAACATTTCCCTTCAGGTGAATGCGTTTCATGTGTGCATGACTAACATTGTGTAGCTTAAGGCTCAGTATTCCAGCCTCCATCATATCTCCATACATTGCTGAGTAATGCTAACTCAATATCGCCTTCCTAGATTGTTGCGGTCTTCTGTTACTGACTCGTTGCTAAAATCAAGGACAACATGAGGTCCTTGGTAGTATCGCTTGCTTTCAGCTGCATTCCCCCCGTATTTGGATTCGTCTACTACATAAGGGCGACTTCCCAATTCGGGATCGTCTTTTAAATCACGAGTAAAGACCAAGATAGGCCTATACTGCAGATATTAAAGTAGAAACTGCAAGACCTTGACCTCTGGGTAGGAGGCAGGTTTTTCTATTTTGGGCACGTAATAAGAGCTTTAAATAATTAAATGAAATTAAACTGCTGCTGGATGAACGGTAGCACAGGAAAAGAAGTCGGCGGGATACTTGTAAGGCTTTTTTATCTGAATATTTTATAACCCTATTTTATAGGTCTAGTGTTGGCCTATTTAAGCCCTGCGTATATGGACCTATAGTGCATGATACATATAGGATTCAGATACAGGAGCAGAAATAGTTAGATCTAACTATTTAGGCTTTGTGAAGAATCATATAAAGTTATGACCAAAAGGCTTTCTTATCTGAAAGGCAAGCAAAAACGAAAATTTAATGTAGTGGTATATTTATGGGGTTTTATAAGCCTACTTTATAGATATAATTATTTGCACTGAGCCCTGTATGGCCTAGTGCAGTGCTGTCCAACCTTTTTGACCCCGCGGGCCACCGAAGAAGTAATTTTTGAAGCCGAGGGCCGCACCAGTCAACTCAAAAGCAGCGACTAAAATTTATTGAAAATTATTAACTGTATTATAATTATTAATTATGGAGTTATCATAATGAATACGTCTTGGGAACTGGATTTTGTGTACACATTGTCAAATGATAAGCCAAGTTACGAACGAATAGCTATGCAAGTAGGCCAGTGACTGTCTTTTACTTCATTTTAACAGAAATTGCAAATATTTAGCAAGCTGTGGCGGGCCACTTAGAATCTGCCGGCGGGCCGCATGAGCCTGCGGGCCGCGGGTTGACAGCACTGGCCTAGTGCATAACACATTGGACACAAAGAAAGAAGCCTCAAGTCTACAGACATTGCAAAGAACGAGATATGGGTTATGACCAAATGGCCAACACTTTGAGAAGAGATGCAGAACAAAGGTAAACGCCGACAGTTCTGACCACTGATTCAGGCATGCAATATTAATGCAATTCATACTTATGATTAATATTTTAAAATATGGCCTATAGAATAATGTCTTACTTCAGTTCCTCTTCTCGCATCTGCATCTCCTTCAGTTCGTTTAGAATCTTCCTCTCGGCTGCTGTTGGCTTCGTCGTCGATGATTTCTGTCGCATCATCATTATGTTCGGTTCCTCCTGCTGTTTCTGAAGCCTCCCTCCAAACACGGCTTCCAGTTCGTTTACCTGCTCCACACTCGGACCAGCAATCGAATGCCTCGCCCTTCCGTTGAGAGTTGTGGAAGCGATTGGTTCAGATGCCTTGACTTCGACGGCCACCTGTCTCCCTTCTAGTGTATGATAGTTAGCACCTGCGACCACCTGTTTCGTCTCGTTCGAATGAGTAGCCCCAGACGGAGGACACTTGAAGGGAATCGAGGTCGGGGATTCTGCGAGCTGCTTCGATATGACTTCGACGTACTTCACTGGCTCCCCGGCGCGTTCTTCCGAAATCGTGTGTATGGCGCCCTGCGACTTCAGTGCAACTTCCCTCTCCTTCTCCTTGAGCAGTTCCAGCTGGAGTCGGTTGCTCGCCAGCTTCTTCATGCTGACCTTGACGCTCGGATCGGCGGCCACCTGGTAGTAGTTTCCGTTCGACGACGTCACCTCGATCTCAACGTTCATGGCGTCTCGTCCCTGTGGATCGACCCCGAGCGGCAGGAGCCCCCTGGCCTGACGGAGGGCATCCTCCCTCTCGCCTGCCAGTCGTATCTCCCTCTCAATGGGAGTCTCATGGGCAGGGATGTAGGCCAGCTTCCTCTCGCTCGTTGTGTCCGGATCCTCGTAAGGTCGGACCTTCAAACCGGGGTTCTCTACACTTTCAGTCCGCGGACTGGATGCGTCAGTATAATCCCGGTCGTCCCTCCTTGAAGCGGCTCCTCTCTGAGGGACTGGCTTTGGTTCGGGAAGCGTGAAAGGCGTCTCGTTGGCGTTCATTTCCTCGGGAACGGTGAATCCCATCTCCTTCCAGCGACCACGAAGTTCCAGTTCCCTGCTCCGCTGCTCCATCAGTTCCTGGACGATGCGACTCTCCCCCGGATGAGCATAATCCGAGGCCACCGGTCCAACGCGCGACGGTGCATAGTTGGCTGGATAGACGTTAGATGAAGACTCGCTTTCATAGTCCTCCTGGTGGTGGACGTATTGTCGCGTGGAAGCCAGTTCCTCCTCGCGTCGGTGCTGGGCCATTAATTCCTCCTCGATGACGTCATTGGTTCGGCGATGATTAGACCCGGAGGTAAATAGCTCCACCTGCAATTAAGCATTACGTCTAATGAATTTCTGGTCATTCCTGCCACTCAGGTAAAACATTCTCCTTCAGAGTTAATTAACTGCCGCTCAGGTAAACAGTCTCCTTCAAAGTTAATTAACTCTACCACTCAGGTAAAACATTATCCTTCATGTTTAGTTTGCACCCATCGATATTCTTAATAATTACCGAGGACTTTACCTGCGATTATTTGTCCATGTGCTTACTTACTAACTAACTTATCTAGCGGGTATAATGCTGGGAGCCCGTTCGGCAAGAACTGGTCTAGTTAAAACCAATTAGATTAACTATAGCATTATTAGCCTGCTACATAATATGCTAGACCTTGAGGAAAGATATTGACAAGACTAACCAGAATTTACTGACTGGAAACATTTAATAACTGCTGCATCAGTGTTAGAGACGTACTACTAATTGCTACACGTACATGTATGCCTCTAACCGATTAGGTTAATGGTATTTGCAAGTCTTCATATGACATTGTGTTCATTAGTGATTATACGCAGAATTACGCGGTAGCCTATGCCTCTATTTCTTCAAATAGACGTCTATATCTCTGACAAACGCATTGGGCGTGAATTGTCGATAGCTGTAGACCTAATTCATTTCTTGTTAGTATTACAAAGTAAAACATGCTTTAACTGTTAAGAGTTCAAAACTCTTTGACTAGGGTGAAACTAATACGTTTAAATATGACTCTGTGGTTACACCCATACACTGGCTTCCATTTCAACAAAAGATTTGTCTCAAATTGGGGCCGACAGCTGGTAAAACACTGAACTCTGGCCAATCATAACATTTATTAAGTCAGTCCTTATTAACCAGACTCATCATTATTCATTATTCCAGATTAATTGTCTTTCCTTGGTCATACATAGGACTAGAACTGTTCCGGTTGCTGGACTTAGATTATGGAACTCTCTCCCTGTATCTGCTCAGTTGTTTGCGTCATTTCATTCGCAGTGTCAAAATTACTTATCCGCCATAAGCTGCCTTTCTGTCTTATAGGACTGATCTTCTGGATATTAACTGGATTTGCAGCTTGGTTTTGCACGTCATCGGTTGATGCCCTTGTGCACGAGACATAAAGGCTACAAATTAATTTAGTAGTAGCCTAGTAGTAGTAGTAGTAGTAGTAGTAGTAGTAGTAGTAGTAGTAGTAGTAGTAGTAGTAGTAGTAGTAGTAGTAGCAGCAGCAGCAGCAGCAGCAGCAGCAGCAGCAGCAGCAGCAGCAGCAGCAGCAGCAACAACAACAACAACAACAACAACAACGACAACGACAACGGTAACGATAACGATAACGATAAAAATAATAATAATAATAATAATAATAATAATAATAATAATAATAATAATAATAATAATAATAATAATAATAATAATAATAATAATAATAATAATAATAATAATAATAATAATAATAATAGTAATAGTAATAATAATAATAATAATAATAATAATAATAACAATAAAAATAATAATAATAATAATAATAATAAAAATAATAATAATAATAATAATAATAATAATAATAATAATAATAATAATATTAAAAATAATAATAATAATAACAACCGCCTTTACCTGACACCCGGCCATCACTGGGACCCGTTCGTGACGATCGGACGACGGGGCTCCCGCGGCCCTCTGGGACGACCGCGGGTGCATCTTGCATCGCCGCTGGGCTTGCCACGCCCAGTTCACCTCGGGCACCGGACGACCTGGCAACCCAAGGACCAGAGCAGGCTGGAACATCAAGACACCCTAACCTCTCGAGAGGCCTGCTTAGACATATTCCCAGAGGCGCCCGGTGTGGAGCTGGTCATCTTCTGACTGACATCATTGAGTCGGTTCTACGAGACCCTCTCGGCACCGAGGGGTGGCGCCGCCTACTCACCTTCGGGGCAGGAACCCTGGAGGTGCCCACAAGGGGCGGTCGGAAACGGAACCTCACGTCCCTAGTTAGGAGACGCATCGCCGACTTCCACGACAGGTGGTCCGACGTGGCCACGACCCTCTTCTCACCGAAAGGCGCCGACCTCGGTGGACGGGGGCGGCCGACCCTAAGCGGAGAGCAGTCGAGGGCTGCTGCAATTGCCGCCAAACTGGAGGACGGCAACATCAGCGCGGCAGCTCGCATCCTATGCTCAGACGAGGCCCCGGCGCCGGTGGATGAGGAGACATTAGAGCTCCTGCGCCAAAAGCACCCGGCCCCACCACCGGATCGCCCAGCCATCCGTCGTCCGGCGCCGACTGAGCCCTTTCAGACTTCCGAGGCGGAGATTCGCGCCATGATCCGCTCCTTTCCTATGGGCTCTTCGGGCGGCCCAGACGGTCTTCGTCCCCAGCACGTCGCGGAGCTGATGGGCGACCCGGACGCTGGACCCGGGCTGCTCAGAGCGACGACGGCGCTCATCAACCTTCTACTCGCCGGCGTCTGTCCCCCGGAGCTGCGCCACATCTTGTTCGGCGGCACACTCTTCGCTTTACGCAAGAGCTCTGGCGGCCTTAGGCCGATTGCCATCGGCTACGTATGGCGCAGACTGGCATCGAAATGCGCCAATGCATACGCGGTACCACGCGTAATATCTCACCTGACCCCGAGACAGCTGGGGGTTGGCGTCCCTGGGGGCTGCGAGGCGGCGGTCCATGCTACCAGGCGATTCCTGGAAAACATGGATCCGGGATCCATTATGGTCAAGCTGGACATCTCCAACGCCTTCAATAGTTTACATCGGGACAGAATGCTGGAGTCGCTGGAGGAAACCATCCCAGAACTGGCCGCATATTGCCACCTTGCATACGCTGACACAACATCCCTTCAGTTTGGGAGATTCACCATATTGTCGCAAGAAGGCCCACAGCAGGGCGACCCCTTGGGGCCCCTGCTTTTCTGCCTCCCACTCCAGGCGACACTAACACGGCTGCTGTCACCCTTGGCTTTCGGTTACCTGGACGACCTCACTCTGGGCGGCAGCCCCGGATTGGTCAACGCGGATGTGGACTTGATCGAGAGGGAGTGCTTGAGCCTTGGCCTCGTATTGAACCGCGCCAAATGTGAGCTAATCACCTCCGATTTCACCAGCTACGAGCGGAGCTCTTTGAGTCAGTTCACGCGCGTCGACCCCTCAGCGGCCACACTCCTGGGAGCGCCTCTCCTCCCGGCTGAGGCCCTTCTTTCCACCCTCGACACCGGCGTGGCCGACCTCACAAGAGCTCTCGAAAGACTTCAACATATCGCCCGACAAGATGCTCTACTAATCCTCAGGTGCTCCCTCGGCTCGCCGAGGCTCATGCATATACTGAGATGCACCAGCTGCTATGATCACCCACGTCTCATGGTCTATGACGGGATGTTGCGAGGAGGGATCGAGAAGATCTTGAACGCGGTGCTGACCGACATCCAATGGGCACAGGCTTCTCTCCCGATTAGGATGGGGGGGCTGGGAATTAGGAGGGTGTCATCGCTGGCACTACCCGCCTTTTTGGCTTCGGCTGCGGGCACCCTCCAAATCCAGTCACTCATCTTGGGAACAACACCTGACCGCGAGGACACGGCCTACACCTCTGCGCGATCGCACTGGCTACAAATGACCGGGATTTCAGACCCTGCGGATGTCCCGGGCCATAAACAGTCACAATGGGACGCACCGCTGCTGCAGCAGGTCCTCTCGTCGGTCAGCGATGCACTACGGGACCCCTACGACCAGGCTCGTCTGAGAGCCGCGCAATCTTCCCACGCTTCAGACTGGCTATACGCCCTCCCGCTCACCGCACACGATCTAAGACTAAGCGACGAGGCAGTGCGAGTGGCGGTCGGTCTGCGCTTGGGCCTGGCCATCTGCGAGCCGCACACATGCGCATGCGGTGCTCCGGTCTCGTCCAGAGGCTCGCACGGTCTCTCCTGCTCCCTGGGATTCGGCCGTCAGGCCAGGCATGTCGCCGTCAACGACCTCATCTTCCGCGGCCTCAACAGAGCCGGAATCCCAGCGGTCAAGGAACCGTCCGGCCTCACCAGAGCGGATGGTAAGA
>JACEVL010000372.1:315000-380000 GCA_020284085.1 Aporrectodea caliginosa
GCTCAGAAGCGTCCTTCAATCGATAACTACAACTCGTGAGATGATAAAGTTGCTGCCGAGGACTATAAGAGTAACAGAAACTGAATGACGCTTATAATATGACATCAGCTCCTACAGTACCTATAGACCCTGGACTCATTCGCTCGACCGTATACCCTTTTCTGCGATCCCCAACACAAAACACCGAGTCACCATCACGAGTTACTGCCTACGCATCGTCCGCATTGTCTGCATACCTCTCCGGAATTATCAGCATTTTAATGAGCTTCTAACTTGCAAATCAATTCAACAGCCAAACTGCTTCTTTTGTTTCATGCCTTTGCAGTACCTGAATTATAATATCCTACTGATTTACTGATTTTTAAACATAATGTAAACGGACAAGCACAGAATTTGCACAGAATTTGCACAAACGCGCTAGACTCAGAGCTAATCGCAGCTCAGGTGTAAATTTTCTATATGTAAATCACAAAAATTTCTAAGCGCAAAAAGATGCGCAGAGNTCTCTGAGGGACTGGCTTTGGTTCGGGAAGCGTGAAAGGCGTCTCGTTGGCGTTCATTTCCTCGGGAACGGTGAATCCCATCTCCTTCCAGCGACCACGAAGTTCCAGTTCCCTGCTCCGCTGCTCCATCAGTTCCTGGACGATGCGACTCTCCCCCGGATGAGCATAATCCGAGGCCACCGGTCCAACGTGCGACGGTGCATAGTTGGCTGGATAGACGTTAGATGAAGACTCGCTTTCATAGTCCTCCTGGTGGTGGACGTATTGTCGCGTGGAAGCCAGTTCCTCCTCGCGTCGGTGCTGGGCCATTAATTCCTCCTCGATGACGTCATTGGTTCGGCGATGATTAGACCCGGAGGTAAATAGCTCCACCTGCAATTAAGCATTACGTCTAATTAATTTCTGGTCATTCCTGCCACTCAGGTAAAACATTCTCCTTCAGAGTTAATTAACTGCCGCTCAGGTAAACAGTCTCCTTCAGAGTTAATTAACTCTACCACTCAGGTAAAACATTATCCTTCATGTTTAGTTAGCACCCATCGACATTCTTAATAATTACCGAGGACTTTACCTGCGATTATTTGTCCATGTGCTTACTTACTAACTAACTAAACCTATTATCTAGCGGGTATAATGCTGGGAGCCCGTTCGGTAAGAACTGGTCTAGTTAAAACCAATTAGATTAACTATAGCATTATTAGCCTGCTACATAATATGCTAGACCTTGAGGAAAGATATTGACAAGACTAGCCAGAATTTACTGACTGGAAACATTTAATAACTGCTGCATCAGTGTTAGAGACGTACTACTAATTGCTACACGTACATGTATGCCTCTAACCGATTAGGTTAATGGTATTTGCAAGTCTTCATATGACATTGTGTTCATTAGTGATTATACGCAGAATTACGCGGTAGCCTATGCCTCTAGTTCTTCAAATAGACGTCTATATCTCTGACAAACGCATTGGGCGTGAATTGTCGATAGCTGTAGACCTAATTCATTTCTTGTTAGTATTACAAAGTAAAACATGCTTTAACTGTTAAGAGTTCAAAACTCTTTGACTAGGGTGAAACTAATACGTTTAAATATGACTCTGTGGTTACACCCATACACTGGCTTCCATTTCAACAAAAGATTTGTCTCAAATTGGGGCCGACAGCTGGTAAAACACTGAACTCTGGCCAATCATAACATTTATTAAGTCAGTCCTTATTAACCAGACTCATCATTATTCATTATTCCAGATTAATTGTCTTTCCTTGGTCATACATAGGACTAGAACTGTTCCGGTTGCTGGACTTAGATTATGGAACCCTCTCCCTGTATCTGCTCAGTTGTTGGCGTCATTTCATTCGCACTGTCAAAATTACTTATCCGCCACCATAAGCCTGCCTTTCTGTCTTATAGGACTTAATCTTTCTCTGGATATTAACTGGATTTGCAGCTTGGTTTTGCACGTCATCGGTTGATGCCCTTGTGCACGAGACATAAAGGCTACAAATTTACAAAATTAATTTAGTAGTATAGCAGCAGTAGAAGCAGCAGCAGCAGCAAGTAGCAGCAGCAGCAACAACAACAACAACACCGACGACCGACAACGATAACGATAACGATAACGATAAAAATAATAATAATAATAATAATAATAATAATAATAATAATAATAATAATAATAATAATAATAATAATACATATTAATAATAATAAAAATAATAATAATAATAATAATAATAATAATAATAATAATAATAATAATAATAATAATAATAACAATAGATAGGCCTATGCCTGTAATAGTAGTTGCTGATCATGACAGGAGGTTAAATGCTCTGTTGGTGCCCTCAAGCCCACCACAGGTGAAAGGGCAATTAGGCAATTTAGCCCCTTTATTTATTTACCAGGTATTTGTGAAGAATTCTCTGTTGAATTGTGTGGGTCTAAGTCAGGGGTGGGCAAACTACGGCAATCGGGCCACAATCCGGCCCGCCAACACATTCTATCCGGCCCGCCAACACTTTTTATCCGGTCCACACAATTCTTTGTAAAAAGTCATAAAATTTAGACCGCAAGAAGAATTCCTCATGCTGTTTTCTTACTTGCTATTCCGGTTTGTATTATTCGCATCCACTTACATCTGTATACATGTACAAGCAACTTCAACTATGAAGATGAACAAATCCAAGTACAGATCTCATTTAGCTGATCTAAACTTGAACTCGATAATACGAATGTGAACTTAGTTTCCGTTATTATCGGCTTCGCCAGCTCCGAGTGGTTTCTCGTTCTCTTTCCCATGACGCTCTAGTGGTTCTTGTGCATGCCTTAGTACTAGGATTGACCACTGTTGCTCGATCCTCGTTGGCTTCTCTCTTAGAATTCTGGGGCGACTAGATCGATGTTCTGCGCTCGACTGCTCGGCTTATTGGGCGAATTCCCAAATTCGGCTCTGTCTCTGCCTACATGCGCGATGTGTTGCACTGGCTGCCTGTGGCCAACGGATATCGGATACCGTATTCTTTCTTTGGTTTCACGCAGCATCCTTGGCTGTGCTCCATCTTACCTGCGCAACCTCTGCCGCCCAGTGTCCGACGTTGTAGCGCGTCGGGCGCTTCGCTCCGCGACGACGGGGCAACTCTTAGTTCCGCGGGCTCGCTTGACTGCTAGGCAGCGCCGAGCTTTCTCTGTTGCAGGCCCCTCCATCTGGAATGACCT
Organism: Aporrectodea caliginosa; assembly: GCA_020284085.1. NCBI lineage: Eukaryota > Metazoa > Annelida > Clitellata > Crassiclitellata > Lumbricidae > Aporrectodea > Aporrectodea caliginosa. The sequence goes on from JACEVL010000372.1 coordinate 318,220, forward strand.
GCCATCGGAGCTGCGCTTGCTACCTTTGACCAGTCAAACTGGGTTTTATAAATCACATAAGTCTTTTTACTTTTGCCGTGGCTGGGCTGGGAGCGCCTCTGAGTAGATTTCTTGAAGGGGCGCTGTATAAATTTCCAGAATGAATGAATGAATGAATGAATTTCCTTGTTCCTGTCATTCACGTTTTTCATTTCCCTGCTCTTTCCATTTTTGTTCATTTGAATGTTAATGTCGTTCTTGTTAATTATTTCCCTGTTCTTGTCATTCTTGTTACTTATTTCTCTGAATCTATTTTTAATATAAATGTATCAAAGTAAATCACTCTAAATCCAAGGGAAATGTGAATTTATTGTGCTGGAATGGGACTACAACTCGCAGATTTACAGCCAAAGTACAATTAAATTTAATTCAGAAAACTGTTATACTAAGTATAGGCATCTTCTTCTTGTCGGTTCTCTGCCTATTCTGCAGAAATTATATAGAGACGTCGCTATACTTCTCTCGATGTTGGATCTCTTCAGGGCCTTTCCTTGTAGCCGTTTAACAATCCATACTTAAAAGTGCAATCTGATTTGTAATATTATTGTTCATTGTTGTTTGGCTACAAATAAACGATTGATCTATTGATTAATTGATTTCACGTACGCATGTCTCCTCACGTCGAAAATTCAGATTCGTCCTTGCGGAAGTAGGCCTATTGTGTGTATAAGGACTGTTTAACGACGCTATTAGGCCCTATGCCATTAAAAAGATGATTGGCGTCTGCCCTCCTCGCTTTGTTTTCTGCACTGTAATAAGTTAATAACCGATAAATATAAATTAAAAGCACCTTTGATGATAGTCACATTTTGATCCCAGGTGGTTGGAATGGACGATCCATACAGCACCACGCTCCATAAGACGTTGTCTTTACTCATTCTTATCTTTAGATTCAAATTTAGTTTTCCTCTCAGTTTTACTCTTGCTCATTGAGAATGCCTCCTTTCCTATTGCTATCCTTCTTTTAGATTCTCTGTGGCATTTGGCATCTGTCGTAATCATACTCCCCAAGGTAGCACGACAGGACTTTGACCTGGGGTATGGGGTTTTCCTCCAATGTTATTCTGATGCAGTTTCTTTCTTTACCCATTTTCAATACCTTTGTCGTTTTTGATTATGAACTTCATTATGGTATTTAAAATGATCTATTGTGTTTAGCTATCCATTATTGCTTGCAGTCGCTTTCTAAATTCTCGCCAACATTGCCTTATGGCATTCAAACTATTAATGCCTATTATCCATTTTCCACCAACCTTTATCCCCTCCTCCATCTCCTCTACTTAGCCTCTCTGAGAAACTCTTCTATATAGAACTTAATCACGTGAAACACGATCTCTGGTGACTACTAGCATCTGTGTATTCTATAACTTCTGCTTACCAGCGACCTATTAAATGTTTAAAATGTGTTACCTGGCCCTCCGAATTTTTTTAGCGTTTAATGTGGCCCAATGTGCCAAAAGTTTGCCTACCCCTGGTCTAAGTCATTCGATTTCAATCCCACAATGAATTCAAGATGTCACCCACTCTTTAAACATCCTGCCTTTGTACACACTATGTCGTCTAGGGCTATTATATATACCTGTGTTTCGTCGTTTAAACAAACATCACATCTCTAAACGGATCTTACGCTCTTATGGACTGATCTTTAGAATAGTGAGTGACCTGATAACGGTTTGGTTTATCTTGCGCCATTGTTTGATGCCGTGTGTATTTTACATCAGCGCGAAAGCAGTTATTAATTACAATTGCAATCACTTGATTAGGTGTTGCCTTGGGTTTACATGCAAATCTCGTCCGACCTAATCTACAAGCTGACACAACGGCAATCCAGTCATTTGCAGTCTGTGTATAAATGTGCAGACCTACGTATGTGTTTAATTTTTTGGTCTATAGGCAAACTAGTTAACCTCTACATAATTTTTGCTTATTTTCATGAGGAATCCTGTTGCTACCACAAAGTAGCACATGGATACTAATAATCCCTGCAGTTATTCTCACGATTTGGTTTTTGTTGGCCAATGTATAGTCTATTTGTGATGTTGTAAGATTGCCTACTTGAAGCAATAAAATCTTTGGTTATGGTTATGGTTGGTTTGGATGGTTGGTTATAGATAGGCCTATATTTAAAAGCCTTCTCATGTCTTCTCATGTCTACCAGACATGCATGGTGTTAATCCGTAGTATGAGGTCAATCAGTCAACTCTATTGAAAGTGCGTGCTTGAGTGAAAGCAGAGTGTGTAGGGCAGTGCTTCCCAAACTTTTCGTTGTCACGGACCGGCAGGAATTAACTTTCAGTGTCACGGACCGGCAGGAATTTTTCCACTGGGGGAGGACCGGTGCCAAATTTATTAATTATTTCTCTGTGTCGTTTTCGATCACTTAAATTCCTCAAAAATTTGAGTTCAATGCATGTTTAGCCAATTATATGACTCTATTGCCCTTTAAATGCTGTCTTACTAAGTCTTTTTGGTATGACTTATAAATATACGTATAATGGTCATTTCTTGATTCCGAGACAATTTGACCAGTTTCTTGACTCACTCTGCGGACCGGCAACTGAGGAACTCGCGGACCGGTACCGGTCCGCGGACCACCACTTTGGGAAGCACTGGTGTAGGGTACTTGAATGATCAGATAGAAATCCACAGAACGATGGCAGACACAAGTTAAATTCGACGCCTATAATAACTTGTGATCATCCGTTCAAACTACGAACTGTAATCATACTGCGTACAAGTCAGTTTGAAAATATTAAACAAAGATTATTATTATTATTATTATTATTATTATTATTATTATTATTATTATTATTATTAAAAATAATATTATTATTATTGTTATTATTATTATCATCAGAGAAATAGTCAAAAAGGCGAAGTACCGGGACATTCAAAGTTTCTGGACCCGCCATTTACAACTCTCTATTTCCTCGTGGTAGGGACTCTCCTGTTGGGAATATCTGTCGCTCTTTAGTTTATATATAATACTGTTTCCTGGCTGCTGCCCAGCTTCAATATGTGCACTTCTGAACTGCTGTAAAAGGCATTGTACTGTGTGGCATTGTAGCCAATTGTATTGCAATGTATTGTAATGTATTGTATTTAGGGAATGCAAACCCGGGGTCTTTTTTCGAAACCCGGGTTTCTGGTTTGACCGCGGTGAAAACCCGGGTAACCCGGGTAACCCGGGTTTGGAGGGTTAACAAATTTTACATGATAAATATTATTACTGCACTATTTCTTGCGTAAGAACAACGTCGTCGTATGCAGCTACAAGTCCAACGTTCTCCAACAGTCAAGAATTTTGCATAAAAAGAAAACTTTAGGATAATCGCGATATTTTTTTTTTATATAGGCCTAAGCAGTGTTTTTTCAATAAAAAATGTTCCGGAACTGAACAATTCCAGAACAGTTATGGAAGACATCGCAAGGGTTCCGAAGGCCTAAACCTGAGCCTCTAATTGTATAGCATCTTGAATACCAATAAACACTGAAAACGCTGAAATTAAATTAAACTAAATAATTTTTTATTAAAAATGTAAGTAAATAAAATAATTTTTAGCAGCTTGAAAAAATTCACGGAATGCCGTTCCGGAGCGTTCGGTCTGAAAGAAACATTGCATAGGCCTATAAATATAATTGTCAAATGACAGCTTAATCGTCTACATCTCAGCTTTAGGCCATTCCAGTGCCTGCCCATTTGCTTTCAGAAGATAATTTAGTCATCGTTACTCTGCAACCCAATTTGGCAGAGCCAAAACTTACTGAAATAGATGCTGCGTTGGAGACATATCGCTGCCTGTGATTGTGCTTGGACTAAGAGGCCTACCGTCATTGGCTTTGTCAGAACGACAAGGGTCACCAACGTCCTTGTGTTTCAGCAGGTTTATCTTATGCTTGAACCCGAGATGAATAGTCTATGCATAATTTCTTGTTGCACCGCTGGCAATTTTTGCTGCGAGTTACATAACTAACATTGAGCCGTCTGGCCCTCAGAATCGTGAACGAAATGATCTCAAACACCACCCTTTACATTTGCTGATTTAGACATTGTTTGCATTTGTGTCTGAAATCACTAAATTCAAATAAAAACAGTTTACTGCTATTATTTACGAATTCGAAAATACGACGCAGACGTGTCAAAACACTCAACATTAGTCACTGGTCGTGTGAAATTGGAAGCCGCACTCATACGACGAACCCGGGTTTCAATCGCGTTCAAACCCGGGTGTCGGGTTTGGAAAAAAGCCGGGTAACCCGGGTTACCGGGTTCAGGGTAACCTGGGTTTGCATTCCCTAATTGTATTGTATAGAGAAACAGAGACAAAATAATGATTTACTAACATTTCCGTTGACGTGATCCATCTTCTTGCGTTCCACTTGGCTCAGCTGGACTCTCTGTTCGAGGTCCCTCCTCAGCAGCTCCGAGTCGCGGTCAGCCTCGGTCAGCTCCGCCAGGTTGCCACCTCCGCCACCGCCACTGCCAACTGACCGATCACTGCTGTCACCCCAGGTCACGTCGTCCACACCTGTAACCGTCGTCGACTGACCAGTGATGTTGTTGCCGTAGTTGGTCGACTGATGCCTAGTAGCAAATGGTGCACCGCTACTAGCAACGACGCTCGACGTAGCAGGCACTTTGTAGAAAGGCATGTCCTGCGTTATAGCACTTGCACTACTACTCTTGATTTACTGAAGAGCCTGAAATCTAGACAGGGTATACGGTGAACAAGCGACGAGGCTTTATCCGTGGACGGCTTTCGTTTGCGTGCAGACACCAAGTGTGTGTGTGTGTTTGTCTGTGGACGGATTCTACGTTGAGTCAACAACGAGCTTCGTGTCAAAATTCAAGGCAGACGAACTGTGGGAGGCGCCGACAATGACGTGACCGTATAAGAAGAAAAGACCGTACTTAGACGGAATTCTCCTAATTCCAGGCGGCCGATTAAGTCAACCGGTAAATTCCTGCAGACAAAACACATACATGACTAATAGAGCACTGCAGTAAGACCTAAGGATCACCCGATGCATTTGATCTCTTGAAAGAATCATAGTCATAATTATACATGCATCCTGGCTTCATATTTAAACGGCAGTAGATATTTTTTTTGACGCCAGCTGCCAAAGTTAATTTAATGCTGCATTATATAAATTATACGTCTACACATAACGGATATAAATGAAACCTAATTTCCTTAGCCTTTTTAATCTCTTGTAGTACATGTAGGTCTAAATATGGCCAACATTTCACCTTTGAAAATAGAGTTCAAATCATGGAATCTTATGACAAATCTCACTAATCACGTAACCTCTAGGTAGACGCTGACGTGAATCGTGATTTGATGTGACTGATGTCGTATTTGGCTACAAATTATGCGTCGATATGTCGTTAACCCCAATGCACCAACTCCGATGACGCCTGCACTGTTTATGTGAGAGATCAGTTACTTCGGCACAAGCTATATGACCATGCACTTCATGTACAGATTGCAAGAGACCGATCGTCTAGTGCCAGATTTTTAGGTGCTTTGATCTTAATCTGATATTGTGCGTTTTGGAAACGAATCAAATGCCTAAGGCTCAGGTGTTATAAACATGCTGCCCATAACGTAATCGACCGTGAAATTCTCTAACTTTGGGCTTATGTAATGTTATACTATACATAACTTAAATGATCATACTATTCATCGGATATTCATCATGGCTTCACTGTCGTGAATCGAAATAACTGCACCGTGTTTGTCGAGTACACGATAACACTGCCCAATCGTTAGGAGACCAGTGTAGGAGGCAGGGTGGACTCTAGGCACATTTTGTACTCTAGAGTCCATGCTACCTGTAGGCACTGTGGACCCTAGAGTACAGTACTGTACAGCATCCCCACACACACGAGTAGGAGGCAGGGTGGACACATTTTGAACTCTAGAGTTTATGATACCTGTAGGCACAGTAGACTACGGAGTACAGCATCCCCAAACAAGAGAGTAGAAGGCAGAGTAGACCTTAGGCACATGTTGACAATGTTGTACTCTAGATTCCGAGAAATCTGTAGGAACTAGGCACGGTGGACTCAACAGTACGCTGTGCCTAGTTATGATGCACTCTGCAATACGTTGTGCCTAGGTATGATGCACTTTAGAGTACGTTGTGCCTAGAGTACACCTTACCTGCCACACCGGCTCAGAAGCGTCCTTCAATCGATAACTACAACTCGTGAGATGATAAAGTTGCTGCCGAGGACTATAAGAGTAACAGAAACTGAATGACGCTTATAATATGACATCAGCTCCTACAGTACCTATAGACCCTGGACTCATTCGCTCGACCGTATACCCTTTTCTGCGATCCCCAACACAAAACACCGAGTCACCATCACGAGTTACTGCCTACGCATCGTCCGCATTGTCTGCATACCTCTCCGGAATTATCAGCATTTTAATGAGCTTCTAACTTGCAAATCAATTCAACAGCCAAACTGCTTCTTTTGTTTCATGCCTTTGCAGTACCTGAATTATAATATCCTACTGATTTACTGATTTTTAAACATAATGTAAACGGACAAGCACAGAATTTGCACAGAATTTGCACAAACGCGCTAGACTCAGAGCTAATCGCAGCTCAGGTGTAAATTTTCTATATGTAAATCACAAAAATTTCTAAGCGCAAAAAGATGCGCAGAGGCCAGATAATTTTCCGGCGCTATATCAATTGAAGTCAACAGGAGCCAGATCGTTTGGCCAGCTTTGGTGCCAGGTCAGGATCTGGGAGGGGATCGACCTGGGGATACATCGTGGTGTTAAGGTAGAAAGTGATAATGGTATAGGAACAATAGTCGTTATAAGGTAGCGTGGGGACAGACTCATCTGTCACAAGGGATACATTAGTATGCATGGGACTGTGTTAGAGAAGACATGCACGATAGTTAAGCTGCTACAAGGAAAAGAAACACAAGACAAAGCAAAGCCCAGATCAGGTCATCACTCATTGTTGCACGCCTCACACAAAGTCCTCAGTAGCGCGATCCTGCTCTATAGATTGCTGGATATTTCGGACGAAGCCCATAATACAACAGTAACAAGCCAGCAGTTACACAACCAAATGCCTTACGTGGTTTCACAATGATTTGTCAGTTTCGATCGACTCAAGGGATCGAACCCGGACGGATGGGACAAACCGACAGACGCAGTAGCAATGACCTAAACTCATGAACATAGTTAAACTATATGCAACAGAATGACAATGACGCTCGTCATGCGTATCTTCGGCCTATTTCTAGTCCATAAGCCCTCCCGTAATAAGCCGTTGAAAGGCTACACCTAAAGGACTGTATCAATGCCCAGCGCTTGTCATTCGCTAAAAGGTGCTATATAAATGTTCATGTCAAACAAATGTAGACACTATGCACACAAGTATATGCATCCTAGCTAAAGCCAAAGGCTGAAGTATATACTGTATATAAATATCGCCACTTCAATCGTTCAACAGACCCGATGCGATACTTCCTTTGCATTTCCTAATCAGTCTGTGTCATCTTCCTTGTTCTGCAAATGCTTGAAGCCTGTTTTGTTTGATCATTGGGACTTTCCCTGCTTGGTAGGGAGCGCTGCTGGCGAGTCTCTTTCTTGAAATTGCACTTTACACATTTTCATTATGTTATGTTATGTTAATAGGCCTACTTCAAAACCATGATGCATTCCGTTTGCTATTCCTCCTCCTCCTACCCTCCCCCGTGCAGAAGAGGGGTGGAACCCTGTCATTACGTCACGATGAAAGGTTGTTCGGTGCAGTTGATTGTGCTTATGCGGACAGAGAGAGAGGCCTACGCCGATGCCATAGAAGGCCTGAGTCGTCTATGAAACCGCTGCAGGACAGAAATTCAACAGAAGTCAAACACGTCTCATGTGCTCAGGTGACGTCATGCCAGTGTACCATGTAATGTTATTGATAGACGACAGCACATGTGTATCGCAGTTTGCTTATGTAATTTATGTGTTGCTGTATGACTGCCTCCGTGTGATTGTATGTGTGTGTGTGTGTGTGGGTGCGTGTGTGTGCGTGTATGTGTGTGTGTGTGTGTGCGTGCATGTGTTTTGTGTGTGTGTATACATGCAGGTGTGTGTGTATGTGTGTGTATATGTGTGTGTATGTGTGTATGTGTGTGTGTGTCTGTGTGTGTGGGTGCGTGTATGTGTGTGTGTGTGTACGTGTGTGTGTGTGTAGGTGTGTGTATGTGTGTGCAGGTGTGTGCATGTGTGTGTGTTTGTGTGTGTATGTGTGTGTGTATGTGTGTATGTGCGTGTGTGTGTGTTTTGTGTGTGTGAGTGTGTGTATGAGTGTGTGTGTGATTGCGCTGGTCTGTGTCTCTTTGTGATCGTGTTATTATATGCCTGTGAGTTTGTGTATGACCGTGTGCTGTCTCTGTGTGACTGTGCACTTATGTGTGCTTATGTGTGCTTGTGATTGCCTGTATGATTGCAGGTGTGCTCGTGTGTACGGTGTGCTGTATCTCTACGTTCATGCGCGTGAGTGTATACCCAACTGCCTGCTTGGGTCTGTCATCATGCCGTCGTCTGTCATAGGTAGGTCTACAGTATAGACTCAAAGGCTTTCCTCACGATCGCAAACACCGCCTCCTAACTAACAAATAAAGACAGTCATTCAGAGTTATGACCCAACGAGTTTTATGTGGGAAAATTCAACCGGTCATTAAATTTACAAATAGAGTCTGAATAGAGTTCATGTGGCTGTTACAACAAATGTTGATTCGTAACTAGTGCTTCGTGTAGTTCTTAACCTAAGTCAAGAATTCACGATGCATCATATGGCTTGGACAAGAATTTTAAAATCCAATACCACCGCTTATAAAGTAGCTTCCTAATTCAGAATTTGAATTTAATGCATACAGACTATCTATATGTGTGACACATGTGTGATGAGCTATATAAAAGTACGCATAGGCAGACACGTGATTGGGTTACGTGTGTGCGTGGTCCTCCCAGCCCAATAACATGAGATTAATTAATTAGACGCGTTGTCCAGATGAATGTGCAACGAACAGCTACAATCTACATAATGAAATGTAGCCTGTAAGAGTCAGCAGAGCGACCGAAAAGTCTTTGAAAATGAATCATGAATTAAATTTTTTAAATACTGCAGGTTAAAACATCTGCTGCAGCATAAAATGCACGAGATAAACGTTCAGACGGAAGTTAATAGCGCTTTATGACTATTGGTGAGTTATACAGTACATATGTGTATGTACTGTATGTATATGTACGTGTGTATGTATGTATATATATATATATGTGTGTGTGTGTGTATGTGTGTATGTGTGTGTATGTTGGTGTATGTACAGTATGAATTTTGAATGCTCTGTATACGAACCGTCATTTTCACCACATCATATGGTACTTAGGTAGCCCTAGTTAGTGGGTCCTGTGACCCTTCAGGGCTCTCCGTTTGTTGCCTAAATGACACTAGTGTGGATACTTGTATTTTGTAATTATGATGGTGAACAATAAAACTTTTTGACTTGAATTGAATTGAATATGTATGATTGTATGTATGTATGTACAGTATGTACGTATATATGTACGTATGTATGTATGTATGTATGTAGGCCTATGTATGAATGTATGTATGTGTGTTGTATATTGATATATTGAACGACGCCGTTTATGATGTTCAAGCTTGGGCGCTATATAAGTATTTTATGGACTACGCCGAAGGTAATGCGCAGGTGGTTGCATTGTGAGTCAGCCCTGCAGTGTGTATGCCTTCAGGTGCCTTTTGTTTTGAATGTATGCATAGAGACAGGCTTTCATCGTGGCATGAATTCGCCTTTAAAGGCCTCTGTGCCAATCCATGGTCATTGGTCAATGAGAACTGCCTCTGTCATTGGTCGACCAATACACGGGCCATACATGGTCATAAGCCGATCGATTAGAATGTAACAAATAACCTCTATTCGCATCAAGGTAACAAATGCTATGCGGGACTAATCTAGCCTGGATAACTCGGCCACTACTCGTATTCTCGTAGTGCAAGTCCCAAGTCTGGACGAAGGAGGAAGGTGACGCTAATGATCTATGTTATCACACAGTGTCGTTAAACTGAAACTACTCCTACTACTAGCCTGGATACCATGATTTCTAAACTGCCGTTTTATAACACAATATGATTTATGAGCAATTGAGTAGACTTTTGGGTCGGCACCTAGCCATCCATCGAACTCAGAAACATCATAACTGTCTTAACAGTAGTCTACACAGCGTAACATACCCTAGCGTAACTTATCTTGATGCAACGCAGTGTAGGCCCCTAGTATAGTTTATCATGCAATATACATGTATATGTTGTAAGCTGTTGAGAAGACATTTCACCGGTTTAAAGACCACTACTACCACTAGCTGAACCTCGGATCAGACACCGAGAGAAAAGTGCTGTCCAGCGTTCAAGGAATGTCAGTTATTAGATCCAGTGATCACTATGTGTGTCTGAAGCGTGACCAACGGGTGAAGACAGAAGAAGTCTAGCGCCGTGTGGTCTGAAACAATTGATGGAGAGTCAGTGTTAGAATTAGGATTGGGAGTTTAATATCAATACGGTTCTATATGCGTCCAAACGATTATTTAAATAAGAGCGTGGTAAAGTCTGTTGACCTATTAGTGCGCCTGTGCATGCATAAATATGTGGGCCTATAACATCACAGACTGTGGTATAGAGATAGCATGCATGTAGTCTACTGCAGGTGCGTGCTATAGTGTAATGCGAAATATCTTGACAGTCGGCAATCGAGCAACAGATGTGATACCAAAATTTCTCAGGCTTACTTTGTTCTGCTTCGTATTGCTTCTTGTCTCTGTAAATTTATCTCTATTTGCCTCGCTCTGTTTGTCTGCGTTTTCCTGTCTTGAAACACTATAACCTAGAGTATCTCCCATTGTATTGCTGTTTCTTCGTTGCGGTCTCTTAAGCCAAGGTCACAGTCTTCAATTTTCTTTCAATTACAGTTTCTTTATAACGACCATTTAGTGTTCAGGATCTTTCATCGATTCACATAGACTCAGGACATGGAAAATATGGGGTCATAATCTTGAAGCATCGAATTTAACTGTATGGCAGCCTGCAAGGCGCCCATCTGTCGTACTGCTCATTTAACAGTCGACCCACCTAGGGAGTGGAAGGCTGAGTCAACCTTATGGGGCTAGTGGGTATCGAACCAGGCGTCCTTATGATCTTCGTGCCAGCGTGTTACCATTCGGCAATTGCATGATTTGCATCTCGTCCCTCGTCACGTCTCGCTCCGTAATAGGTGTCCGATTGCATATCCGTATGCCTGTCTGTCTTTGTGTGTTTTTCAGCTATCGTCTGATAATGGGGTTGCGAGGGAGGGAGGGTGGCCTCGACACCTGAAGATAAAAAGTTTGTTCCCGCGGGCAAAGCACAATCGTCCGTCATTATATAGGCCTACATCATAAGAGGCCAAACAAGCAGTATAGGCCGATTGCCCACTCGGCTTCTAATGTTAAAGTAAATCAAACTATGGCGCGTCATCGACCTATTCTTAGTTATGTAAACTAATATAGACATATATGTCTAGTTAGTGGCAATCACCGATCACTTTTCCACACGAAGGTTACCTGTTTCTATTATAATACACATCGAAAAATGTTTAGATATAATTATATTAATGCCCATAATAGGGCTAATCATGGCGCCTCTGAGTAGGCCCCATGAAGGGCGCTATGTAAATTTATTCAATTCAATTCAATTCAATTTATTTTTTCCTGTAACCGACAACATATTTACAATTATGGCAGTGATCATTATGAATGAATGAATGAATGAATGAATGAATGAATGAATGAATGATCTAGAGTTACTGCCATGCATATGTGCAATAAATGGTCTTGATCGCATATCAATATTTCTATACTTATATGCGTGTATAGGCCTGTATAGGCATAGGTAAATTTACATATTATAATTATACATAATTGTTAATATATATGCATATATATATATATATATATATATATATATATAGATTTTTAAAGTTCGCTGTGCATGTCAGAGCATTCGACCAAGAAAATGTGCACCTGTTTACCATATCCGAATGCATATCATTCTGAGAAGTTTTTCTCAAAAGCGAAAAAAAATCAATAAATCGATCGTATCTGAAAGAGTTACAGACTTCAAAAATAGCCCACAAACTAAAACTCTATTAAATGTGTTTATATCAAAGCATGTAGGGCCTACGCTTGAATATCGGCGTGTTGTTGCAGACTGTGGAAAAACACATGGGGTCATGCACAAATAAAACTTATCCGGTCGTGGGTCTACATGATCAGGTCTATAAGGGCCTACGTGGTGAGTCGGTATAGTTATCAAAATATGAATGTTTGCAAACAAAATAGCTTGTATTGGATTTATTGGTATGAGGTCAAACGCTCCTCAATCGCATAGGCCTACTCAATAATCTGGACCATTGGTCCAGCTTCACATGCATTCTAAAACTTTATACCCAGAGTTCTATAGGCCTACAAGCGTATTCGCAAGTCTCCACGTTGACCTAAACTCTTAATAATTCTAACATTATTGTCTTTTAACTTTATATTAGCTTTTGTGTGGTGTAAGTTGCGAAGCGGTGTGTCTTCCTGCTTGATGCATATATAATAAACGAATATAAGCTTATCATTACCATCATTGCTGTGGACATTAAGGTTGTCTGTATAATGCTTTGAAAATTGGCGACAGTTTAAAGGCAATAAACGACAGTTTTTAAGGTAATAAACCGAAGTCTTCGTAAACCGGTGATCCACTTATCTGTAGTCGAAAATCTGTTTTGAATGTCAATTTCCGCCGGTTATTATACACGTAGGTCTATAATTATGCAATAACCATTAAGAATGGAATTTCCAAAGTACTTCAAGTCTGAAGGAGAGCTAATAGTCAGACACAACCACGCATGCAAAAGAGATCCTTCCTGTGCACAGTAAATCCTCTGCTTCTATTTGCCTGTCCTGACTGATATGCGCAAACTATGACAAATTTTTTAAACTTACAGTTAGGCCTAGAACGCTAGATTGCCTATAAGTAATTAGGGCCTAATGCTCATGCATGTCTTCCTTTGAAGGTGTTCAAGCTCAGTGCATATAATTATATCTTACTCTTATTCTTCTTAATATTTTTTCACCCGAGGTAGAAAAATCCCTCGGGCTCTAAGAAACTATGGTTCTCGTCCCCAACGTGCTGTAGGCCTACAAAAGATACTCTGAAATCAACAGCGGCGTGAAAGCGCTGTGTGCATAACGACAAGCGTTGGAAGAGATAAATCGTCTCGCGAGGGTCGAATTATTATTATTATTACTACTACTACTACCACCACTACCACTACCACTACCACTACCACTATCACTACTATTACTATTAGTGTTGCTTATTATTTCTTCTGAAAACGGCTCCAGTCAGCCTCAATCTTGTGGCTGCAAAACAATTTTCTATTGTCCAAGCTTATGATAAGGTTTCCAACTGTGTCTTTTCGATTTCCAGTTGCTGCCCTCTAAAAGAAGGTCTTCTGCGGTTCTGCCTATATTTTCGAGTCCATGTAAAAGATTGTGTGTCTCAATAAAAGACACCTTATAGTCTTCTTTCTAACGAAAAGACCCAGATTGTAAAATCTTCTTTCATACATCTTACGAAAATAGTAGGCTAGCTCTTTTCGTACTTTGTACATTCGATGTCGTTTTGTGGTAAGGGTTCAAAATCCTACAACATTCTAGATGTGGTCGAATATTTGTATTGTACAATATCTTGAAATTGTCAAAATCTATCTGCTTGAAACCCATTTTATTCTACCAAGAGCTGACATTGCTATACTTGCTGCTTTTCTATATATAATGGTCTAAACTTCAGATCCTTATCGATACATCGTCTCAAGTCATTGTATTTTTCTCATTTTCTTCTAGCTTAACAGAAGGACTAGTCTTGCATTCGATAGATAACGATTCGTTTTCTTCGCATGACTTAATTGAACCCCTAAGCGTAACGAACATTCCCATTGCTGCTCTTCTTAATATTTCTGCGAAATCTCGTCTTCTTCCTGGCTTTGCATTTTTCTTCGTATCGTTTTGTCGCTATCTGTCATCAGACATCTGCACTGAACTTCCTATATTTTTGCGGTACCACGTTTACATAATTATAGCAAAAACAGCAATAGCCTTAACACTGATCCTTGTGGACCTTCACGGAGGGTCTTGTACTTAAACATTTAGGCTAGATCCAATCACTACCATTAAAAACTTACGCTTAGTCTATAGTCGATACCATCTAACACTTTCAACATTAATAATAATGTAATAAGTATAGGCTACATATGAGTACATAGCCTAATTAGGACGTTAAACAGGAGCCGACAAGACAGAACATTTCGTGATGATAATTAATTGTTCGCCTACCTGTGTGTCGGATCAGTTGGATTAAACGCCCTCTTCGTAACCTATTGTCAGTCGTTCAACAACAGCGAGGCTATAGGCGGCCTAAGTTAGTCCTCATTTGCATATGGAAACGTAAAGCTTAGGCCTAGCACAATAGCAGCAGCAGTAGCAACGACACTGTCAACACTACTTGGGATTCAATCGCTCGTTCAAATGGAATTCAGTCGCAGGTAGAAAGTCTTCGGTTTAAGGTGAACGATTGGAACACGTGCGCCCCGTATGCACTCGGTAACGATACAGTAAACCTAAATAGCCTTACAAAACGACGCCTTCCCTATATATGCGCCCACTGACAAAGCACCAGTACATGCATAGGATAGACGTCTATTCGCACAGGCCCACGCGAAGGCCTATCTCACAACAGATGTAATGAGTCTATAGGCTGCAGAACGAACGCTCACATGCATAATGATCGCACCTGCAGTTGCCTACCAACCGACCGACCAGCCAATCAGCCAGCCAACCACCGAACCAGCCAATTGATGATGAAGCAGTTACTGTAGCCAGTGCATGTCAGCATGTGCAGTCGTCGTCATCGAGCCGAGGAGGCTGTGTGTCACACGACCGAACGGACCACATCGATAAGGAAGGTTATCAACGATCAGAGCATTCCTACATGCAAATGCGGGCAAAGCAAACCTCTCCATGTACAGGAAGTATACTTCCTCTCTCTCTCCCTCGCCCTCTCTCTCTCACCTTCCGTCTCCGTCTGTTTCCATCTGCCTCCAGGACAGACGGACAAACGGACGGACGAAGGGACAGAGGCAGTGAAGGAGACTGACTGCATAGAAAAATTACATTTATTGATATAAAATTATCGTGCTATGTATAGAATATTTATGATCGATCTATAGCTACAAGTACATTATATATATATACATATATACTTTATATATATATTATATATATATATATGTATATATTATATATACGCATACGCACACATCATATGGGTGCATATATCACCAGATGACAGATTGTGGGAACAGCGGACCAATTCGTTTGCATTTCTTTAACGACTCGACTGCAGTTGACCATCACACGTCTCTCCTATTTCCTTCCTTCTTTCGTTCTTTCGTTCTTTCTTCTCTCTGTCTGTGTGTCTCTGTGTGTATGTGTGTCTGCCTGTCTCTCTCTGTCTCTGTCTGTCTGTGTGTCTCTGTCTTTCTGTCTCTGTCTGTCTCTGTCTCCTTCTAACAAGCCGTCGAAGAATTCAATATCCACGGCCTGCGTATACGTGGCACCTGTCTCTCAGTTCGGGGTGACTGACTATAACGTAGAGTTGTAGACCTACGCTTGTTCGTTCGCTTGTAAACGAGATCACCCTCTCAAGGGCGTCTATAATTGACGCACCCAAAGGCAGGAACAAACAATGAATCAGACCGTATCTTGGTAGGCCTATATGCAAGCATGGGCTGGTGCATATGCCTACCTGTGACTAGGCTGCAGCTGGCCAATGACCATGGAGAGCCTGGGCTATGGAAAGCATATGAATAATAAATCTATAGGCAGGCCTCTTATGAATAGCTACTCAGGACAAAAACCAACAAAGACGAGACATAATACAGGAAAGGAGACCTATCAAGGGGATTACAAGCACTCTCCCTCCCTCTCTAAAGCCCCATTATGCGCCCTAGTCGTCATTAATTATTTATGCGTGTTGTATGACATGCAATCAAGGTGACATGGTAATCTACTTTTTTCCCTCCGTTATTTAAAGTCCATTGTTCGCCTCCAATCATAAGTAAGCACGCATGTCATTTGTCATGGAATCAAGGCAACATTAATTTTAATTAGTCCACTCATTTGCTATTCAGTTCTCTAAGCCTCGTAATAATAATTCACTTCTAATAAAAAAAATTGATGTGTTTTATTGAACACAGAATCGATGGAAAATATTAGGCTATTCATTAGGCTACTTTATAGGCCAAAGGATCTCATAGGTTAGAGAGCATATAGGCCTAATCATATATTATTAGTTCAGTAAATAGGCCTATGTATTAAGCATATACAGTTACACTAGGGCGCCTATATTGCATTGTATTGAGTATCGATTGCACTGTTTCAATTGTGTTGCATTGTTGCATTGTATTGCACTGAGAATTTTACAAGAAAGTGCGAAATTCGATTGACGATATTAGGCCTATACATGCATTGGCCTATAATGTATGGGCTACACACCCGCATACCGTGCATACGCCTTGCACTCGCCCGAAAGGCCTGTCACACTTTTCCCAACTATACGACTTCCGCACTGCATGGTTGCATTGTATTGGGAAAGACTTTACCTAGGACGCTTTTAGCTTCGATGGTCAGAGGTTGCCCCGAGCGTAGGTTAGAAACTGATCAGGCGCTCATAGAACAGAGAGGTTTCACTTCCGGAACAGCAACCGACGATCTGAGCCAAGCTAAGACTACGTTCCCAACTGAAAGCCTTTGTGCAATGTTGTAGATCTATGCGGCAGACCTAGCTGACGGCAGATTTTTGGCTCGCTTTCTCTGTCTGTCTGTCTGTCTGTATCGTCTGTCTGTCTGTCTGTCTGTCTGTCTGTATGTCTGTCTGTCTGTCTGTCTGTCTGTATCGTCTGTCTGGGCTGGCTGTCAAAATCTTTGGAGACAATTATTAGAGCCTTACGAAGGCCTACTGTCCTTAGCCAATCTAGCAGCACCGTACACCTATTGGGGGGTCCATAAATGACGTCACGTACCTAGGGGGGAGGGGGTCGGAAATTTGTGACGATGTGTGACATGAGGTGTGGGGGTCAGAGAAGTGTGACGTCACATCAGGTCTGTGTGATTAAATTTAACAAATAACAACAATTTAATTTTAATAAAAACAGCACTAATTTTGAGTATTAAATTTTCATAATTTTCTTGATTATTTTAATGTATACGGGCACCATTATTAATAATTTTCTAATTATTTAAATATTTGGTCACTGTTAGATTTTAAAATATTCATGCTCTCCCTATTTATTCTTTGAAAGGAGCATTTTGCTTCGCCATGGAAATTTGGTTTTACTCAGAGCTTTGTGACGTAATTTTTCAGGGAGGTATAACTTTTTGTGACGAAGTGTGACGAGGGGGGAGGGGGGTCAAAAATCGACCAAAATTGCGTGACGTCATTTATGGACGTCCCATTGAGCGAGCCATACCGTACACAAACAGTACGAACATGGTAGGTATTCGATCGTATGTTATAGTTTGGAATGGTTCAGCGAGATTCAACATGTTTTAGTGATAGACGTGCTGTCATGCCAAAGACTGGAGATTAAAATTCCGTCAAGACATACGTCATGTCAAGATCTCGAGTTCTGTCAGACTATAGTGCCTCTGGCGAATTCAGCCACGAAACAATCACAGCAACTGCATGTATAGGCCTAGCCTACTACTGTCAGTGAGCTGATGACATGGCTAAGATCAATCGTATGCCGACTCATGCCGAGGCCAAAAAAACTCGAGCGACGACGACCACACAGACATATGCAACGACGAAGATGATGAGAGACATAGGCCTACTCCAAATCGAGAGACAAAAATCCAGATGAGAATCGTGCTAAAAGCTCATTATGTAACAAGTTGCGTCTGTCAGCTTGATAGATAATTGAATAAACTAGAATTGATTGATTGATAGCCTATAGCCTTAAATCTGCCTAAGCCAAAGTCATTCATTCATTAATTTCGGAGATTTATATAGCGCCCCTTCAAGGTTATCTACTCAGAAGCGCTCCCGACTCAAGCCCGGCTAAAAAGAAAAGTCTTAAGGTTGGCATAAAACATGGTAACAAGGGCGCTGGGCACCAAACGAAGTCACAGTAGGTCTAAGCCCGTTCCAAATTGCAGGGCCAGCAACAGAGAAAGCACGGCGCTGCCTGATAGAAGTCCGTGAGCGGGGCATAAGGAGCTCACCCTGTTATTGGTCAGCGTTTTACCTGTTGTTTTATGAAATAAACGATTAGGCCTATACTTAGATGAGCGAAGTAGGCCTACCACGGCGTTGGGCGTTCTGGGTGGAGCCGCAAAGCACTCGCAAATACGCCGGTGCCACACCCACAACAAAGGGGCAACGCCACAAATCGCGGGTTAAGAGTCATTCATCCATAGGATCGTGTGCCTCATGCCTCATGCCTTCGATGACACAGATTTTGTTCCTTATTAACACGCCAAAAGATATAGTCACGATCGAATGTTTATGTCGTGGTAATAGGCTAGCTCGTGCAGTGTGGCCTATATATGCTCGTGAAATTATTCACACCCTTGAATCAGACACTTTGTGTCATTTAGGGCCTACTTAATTCGTCGGGTTTCGGTATTAATTGATCATTTCTATTTATAGTTGGCTGGTACTAAGTCTAACACCTAGGTTCGCGTGCTGATTGATGTAAGCTTAAACGTAGCCTATAGGCTTAATAGCCTAGCTATCTCCGAAATTTCTAAGCGTCATTTTGCTGCGTTCCACAGACCATAAAAATCAATTATTCCCAGCGCCATAGACATAATTATATAGGCCTATAAGGGCCTACGTATGACCCGTGGTTTTCAACCTTTTTGTACTGACGTAACCTCGCACAAAGGACTCATTTGCTCACGGAACCCAGTGCGTTTCACCCGTCTAATTTTTAAAGAAACAAACCTAATTGTAATTTACTTGATATGCTTATCGTTTTCTGAATTCATTTGGTGGTTTTATTTTATATAGGCCTATAGGCCTAATATAGGCTATTGAACCTCTCTGGCCACTATGTAGGAATAGGCCTACAGGTCTATTATTAGTTGAATGCAGTTTGGTAAGGCTAAATTTCATCTGCACTGCATGCTTGCAGTAGACCCTACTTGTAAATAATATAAGTAGACAGTCATTTATTTACCATAAGTTGTAAGACAAAATATATGCCATCAGTTAAACAGTGGCTAAAAGCGACCTAGGCCTATGCCTATAGGCCCCTATCGGCCCTGTGTATCAAAGCATAAAATGTAGCGCCGTTTAAGTAGGGCTTACCCCACAAAGGTGCTGCATGCAAGACTTTCTAACTCAACCACTTTGTTCTACCACAGCAGTACGTAGTAGGCTCATTCTTTTAAGATAGTGTTATTAAATTGATTTGTAACACATAGTAGGCCTACCCATCCATCAGAATAGCACTTAATTAGCACTGGTTCTGCAGTTAGCCTATATAAATACAAATACATGTAAAAGTTTTTAAAGTCAATTTTAGTAGACCTAAAGCAGAAGATTTATGCAATTAATGAAGAATCAACTATGAATGTAGGTCTTCTTGGACATAATTAATATTTTTGTCTAGAGATTTAGGCCTACATTAGTGAATCTTTACACAGGTTGGTTATTTTGCTACACTCGCAGTCTGCTGAAATTTTTCTTAATTTAACTATGAAGCTTCATTAGGCCTATATGTTTTGGGAAGCAGTTAAATAGTTGTTGGACTTGGACAAGAAGCAAATTAGATCATACCTCTGAAACAATAGTTTTCACCAACAAGAGTCCACAGGAATCACTGTTAGAAATGTCACAACCCATTATTTTCATAAGCAATGATTGCTGGGCATTCTACCTATAGGAAAGATAGACTCAACGATCTTTTCGAAACTCGTCAACAGTTTACTGCAATCGTGAATGTCCATTCGCTTGCATGGTTTATTAATTTGCATGGTTTATTAATTTGCATGGTTTATTAATCAGCAACGTTTATCGTCAAAATGTGTTGTAGCTTCATAGATTGAATCTTCGTCTAATTCGACAGTTTCAAACTTCTCTAAATTGCATCATACTTAATTGCATCAACAGTCTCATCAAGACAGAAACTAAAGAACTTAATTGCAATAGCAGTTTCGTCAAGACAGAAAAAGGCTGTAAAAACACAGGCCCACTTGATCAAAACCTGCCACATCACTTGACACCGTCTTTCAGTTCATCAAGTGACTGCCGTCATCAATTCCTAAATCTGTGGTCCAAAAATATGCACTATTTTCTCTTGGCATTGCATATACATGCATATGGAAACTTCTATCACAAGTAGGCTGATCTGAATCCTTTGCCCTTTTTATTCTAGATTTTTATTAATTCAACGTTGTCATGAAAGGGATACCTTGTTGCGATCAACTAAGTAATTTAAGTCAGGTTGAGTTATCAATTGAGCCTTGTGACATTGGCTGACATTTCAAAGTCCATTGTCTTACCTGCTGCTGTTTCTTCATCAACATCATCACCCAATTACTACACTTCTGTTGGCTTTAGCCAGGGATTGGTTGGGACAGGAATGCACAGGAGTGGCATTCCGGTTCTTTTTTCTTAAGGACGAGATCACTGGCTTTAGCACAGAAAGGCTGTCATAAAGTGGCACTGATTTCAATGCTGAAAGCTGACTTGGATAATAAACTGATTGCTTGTCTTTAGAAAAAATCTTTATAGCCCACATTTGTCGTGCAGAAGAAACAGCCAGTAAAATGTCTTTCTGTTTCCACCTCATCACTGGTACAGCAAACACTATCGAGAATCTGTAATCCAGACTCTGAGATAAACTTCACAAGTTTTACAACAAAAATGATGTGCCCAAACTTTGTCCTGCTCATCAACTTTACATCCAAAATATAGTCTTACAAGAATCATCAAATTCATTAGAGAAACTAAAATCATGTTGATCAGTGAACACAGCATACGGTATCCAGATTGAAACAAAAAGATAAAGCTGCATAATTTTATTTGTTGACATTTATTGCAAAACAAAGATTGCTTTGGCAGTAAATGCTTCTTAAAGAGGGCTGAGAAGAAAGCATTTAATTACACAGAGCAATGTTTAGTGTCTTCAATGAGTAATGGCAGAATCACCTTGCTTTTTGCGTCCGAGCCACCAAATGGCATTAAAACTTTTGTTGACTGTTGCCAACACTGTCTTGACAACTCATAAACCTTAATCTGCACCACCATTTATGGGTTTTATTAAGGACCACCTTTTGAATTAAGCACAATTTGTTTAAATACACATAATTTCCGTGAAACTTACTTTAAATGAACTTCACTATAAATCATAAATGAAATCATTAAAAAGGACTTGAAATCTGCAAATGATTGAAAATTTTTAAGTGTGACTGCATTTTTAGGTGGATTCTTTACATTTTTAAACAGCTTTAAATATATGTAACTGTGCCTGAGAAAACCTCACAAAGTCAGAAAAGTGAATTTGGTTTTTTTGATGAGCCAGTCAGAGAATGAATAGTGCTTTATAATATCATTAATTCGTTTACATGAAATTATTGTCTAACGACAAAACACAATTACAAATCCTTCCAAACACTGACATTCAGCCACAGAAGAATAGCTGAATCATTTCATAAAACCTCCATGATTTTGCCTTCATGCTAAGAGTACACGTTGCAATGCAAGAGACAAAGACCAAGTCCAAGGTGAGTATTGCAAACAATAAATGTTCATCCACTAGAATTATAAAACAACATGACAGTGAATTTTCTACAGAGCAACCCCAAGAAAATTCACGTAAAGCACATTTCCACACAAAACTAAAAGAGAAATTATCGATGTAAAGATCGTATTAAACACTAAAAAAGGACTGGATGTAAAAAGGAAAGGCAGTTGCACAGCAACGACTTCACTAAACAATGCTGTTTTACTAAACAATGTTCTTTGACTAAATAATGTTGTTTTACTGAACAACGTTCTTTGATTAAACAAAGTTGTATTACTAAACAACGTTCTTTGACTAAACAAAGTTGTTTTACTAAACAACGTTCTTTGACTAAACAAAGTTGTTTTACTAAACAACGTTCTTTGACTAAATAATGTTGTTTTACTAAACAACGTTCTTTGACTAAACAAAGTTGTTTTACTAAACAACGTTCTTTGACTAAATAATGTTGTTTTACTAAACAACGTTCTTTGACTAAATAATGTTGTTTTACTAAACAATGTTCTTTGACTAAATAATGTTGTTTTACTAAACAACGTTCTTTGACTAAACAAAGTTGTTTTACTAAACAACGTTCTTTGACTAAATAATGTTGTTTTACTAAACAACGTTCTTTGACTAAACAAAGTTGTTTTACTAAACAACGTTCTTTGACTAAATAATGTTGTTTTACTAAACAACGTTCTTTGACTAAGTTGTTTTACTAAACAACGTTCTTTGACTAAACAAAGTTGTTTTACTAAACAACGTTCTTTGACTAAATAATGTTGTTTTACTAAACAACGTTCTTTGACTAAATAAGTTGTTTTACTAAACAACGTTCTTTGACTAAACTAAACAACGTTCTTTGACTAAACAAAGTTGTTTTACTAAACAACGTTTTTGACTAAATAATGTTGCTTTACTAAACAACGTTTTTTGACTAAACAAAGTTGTTTTACTAAACAACGTTCTTTGACTAAATAATGTTGTTTTACTAAACAACGTTCTTTGACTAAACAAAGTTGTTTTACAACATTCTTCGACTAAATAATGTTGTTTAAACAATGCTGTTAATCAGACTGCAGTTAACTACATCCACAACACACAAAGAAAACATTCTGAGCCAATCAAATTCTGTGAATTTTACAATATATGCATAAACTGAAACTGCCAAGACTGTGTTCAGATGCCCGACATTGACAAGCAGACCAACAAGATTACTTCAAAAACTAATAAAAAAAATTTCCACCATCTGTTGCGGAAAAATATTCAATACAAACTATTCCGAAATTAGCCCAAGAAAACTAGCAAGGATGAATATTATTGTAATAAAGGTATCATTACTCCGATAAAATAAGAGATCCATCAAAATTTGTATCACACTGTCATGCACAGCTGTTGGAAGGCACACTCCTACAGCTGACAGATCTTTAGGCTGAAGCACTAAAAACAATAGCAATCAAGCAACCAATTGCCTTTACTTAGTAGCTCTAACGCAACTAATTTTAGACATGCATATATATGATGTCACCATTAGCTTAAAGCTGAGAAATGTGATTGATCGCAAAAGGACTTTATCTGACTCACACAGTAAATAAGCATGTTCTAAAACAACACAAGTGCTGAACTATGAACTTTAAACATCGAGTATTGCAGAAACGAACACGAAATTAAAGTACAAAACAACTAACAACATGATATCATCAATAATTGTACATCGAGCAAACGATCTTGATTGACCAAATGACTAATATAAATATAAAAACACGCCTAAGTTTTGGAATTAAATAACGTAGAATAAGTTAAATGTAAGTTTAAGGCATTCTGCATTCAAGTGCACTGCCATAATGCATTCAAATTTTAAAAGCACATCGGTACAAGTAGAAATAATACAATTACTATAGTTTCTGATTATCCTGGTCACTTGGTTTGCATACTTCGTGACATGATTTATCTCTAGGAAGTGATAAACTAGGACCTTGAACAGGACCTTGAAATTCTGCAACCGTTTCTTAGTCTATCTATGCTGCACCAGCGCTTTGGAACGGACTCCTAAGAGACCTCTGCCAGTTTGCTCAACCTCCTATCTTGCCTTTTAATTTAACCTCTCCTCCGCTTTCACTCTGCTCTGCTACTTTCCACTCACGACTGAAAATTGAACTTTTCAAGCTATCCTATCCTGATTCCACTCCTGTGTCATCACACGAACACCATCATCACCGATTATAATTACCACCGTAGAACCATGCTGTCTCCTCGGTTTGACCTGGCACCAGAATGGACAAGAAGCATGGCTATTGCGGACTTGATTTGATACAGGGCCGATGAATAAGCTGGTCTTCCTGACTCGGTTTTTGTGCGGTGCTGAGAAATTTCAAAGATTTACATTACAATACATTCTCTGTTGCATGCACAAACGCCAAAGACTCCTTGGAATGCTATTCTAACAAGTCAATGCATTTGAGAAGGCTCCGGTGGCAGGCAAAATATTTCGGCTAGAAAACACCTGACAAACTGTAAATAATGAAATCAAAATACTAAACTACAGGCGACAAATGTCCGTATTCAGTGAAAAAGTTGAAAATAAAGTGAGAGCTGAGTAATTAAGCAGACACAGTCATTCCATCAACTTCAAAGACTAGGAAGTCCACGCATTAAAGAACAGAAAGCTGTAGACTTAAAGACTCGAAACACCTTCAGAACGATGTGTTGTAACTAACTAAATCCAGACAATATCACAACATTCACCAAAGTCACAAAACGTAAGAGTTACTGTTTCACTGTGATGTTGAACTAATTCAACCGTTAAATCGTGAAATTGAATAATGGCACTAAAGCCTAATTTACATCATTGTACATAACTCAACAGAAATTTACTAAGACTTTACAGCAACTGCAACAAAGTGTCAACTGCTAGCATGTCTGCTGAAAAATGCAGAAATTTCACATACAACAGGTAATATCCAATTTTTTTAACAGCACTTCCCAAAGCGGACACAATATTTACGTTACACAGTTTCAATTGATATGCCTTCGCATATTGCTGCTTCAACAGTACATAACCTCAGAATATAAATTAAGGCAAAGAGAAATGCTTGGGACAATCATATCTTTAAAATTACATGGAGTCTAACAAACAAACTGGACAATATACATCTCTTAAGAACAGTTTGATAAGGACAAATGAAGGACACCAAAAGCTAATCACATCATACTATACATAATGCGGGAGTCATAACATACACGAGAACATTCTTCGACGATGAACGTTAGCACAGTACCGCAGAACAGATATGTTTGAGTGGTCAAACAGAAGAACATCCCTGCACATATTGGTTACACTGCCATGATATCAAATCATGGCCAGAGAAAGAGTTCTGTTAGGCCGTGTCGATACTGCAGCCCCGTCCGTTTAAGTAGGGTGGGTTAAATATAAGCGCCAACACCATTTTCACATTCACAAGAAACTGTTGGCAAGCCAAGTATGCAAGAAATGTTCTGATTAATAAATTAAATTCAATAAACATGCTTATAATTCAATATTTAAAAAGTTAAGCACTAGCCACATGAAATGCCATTCAAGATGACAGTTATTAATCAGCTGCAGACCTAGCTGCAGAAACTAACGTCCAATAAGTGTCAATATTGTCACAAAATTAATTCAGATTAGATGTCAGTTTAGCAAGAGCAATTCTATTTTTATTTTGCAAGGTGACGTAAAGCAATAAATACACAAGCCACTAATATATCGTTTGCACAGCAAAGTTAAGAAGAGGCGACTGAAACGTAAACATCTCTGAACAAAGGTGTCTGCTACCTCCCAAAACCAAAAGGGGACATGATTTTGCCACAGAAACACTGATGTTGGCCAGTGATTGAATGTTACATAAATTCTGCATTATATTTCAAATCTTGCACAAGAAACTAAGTCAAAACTGGTTTTCTCAAGTTGAAAATGGACATCCAAGAGGGAACTAGGTGTTCGTATCTACTGCCATCTGATTTTAAGTGGAATATGATGGAAATTATATCTCAAACACAGACTGTAGCAGTTTGACTATTTATAAAAGAACTTATTTTTTAGCAGTTTTATAAATATTAATCAAAAGTTTACTGACTTAAACATATAACAAACTGGGCATTCAAAGACCTCGTTGTTTTAGTGATGTCTACTTTGTGACATTCCCTGTTACTCAAATATTTACACACCTTTGACAAATTTTTTCAGCAAGTGCAATACTAGTAAACGAATAGCAGATAAAATCAATGAACTCTCCTATTACTATCTGAGATTTGTAATAAAGCAATGGTGTACAATAAACCTTACATTTTGTATTGGGTAAGTAAACAGGCAAGCAGGTAAAAAGATGAATTGATTATGACTGGGAGGATGGTTCACACTGTAATAGACGAATGATTGATGGATCATTTTTGGCGCCCTCTACAAACTCCTCCAGTGACAGCTTCCCGTCAAGATTAGTGTCCATTTGCCGGAATATTTTTTCCGTTCTTTTTTCCGGTGTTGACTCATCATCCGGCATCTTCATAACTGTTCCAACCATCTTGTAAATGGCCTGGGAAAAAACAGATATCAACAAGAAAATCTATCAATCAACTGAATCAATCAACGACGAATCCAAAAATGATATTCAAGCAATCAGATTGAACTGCTCGCTTACCACATACCATTCAAGCTCTTACGTTTCATCAGTAAATGCAGGTTGCGAAGTTCAACTGCCCTAACAATGTTGCCGCTGGTGAAAGGCAAGAGATCCGTCTCAAGGTGTAAATGTACAGGAAAGGTCAAAGGTAACTTTTACAGTATACAATAATCTTTCAACAGTCTCCTTGATCCCGGGTCATGGCACCTTTCGGTCGGCTGCCAATGGACTCCTGACTGTCCCTCGTAAGCATTCTACTACAGCTCAGTTCAGAAGCTTTGCCGATGTTGGTCCCACCAGTTGGAATCGCCTTTCTCGAGAGCTGCGGCTAACGCTTGAGCTCCTCAGTTTGTCTTAGATAGCACAGTTTCACAAGTGCCTGAAGTCTGTATTATTTGACAGTAATTTAACTGCTTTGGGTCGGAGTGCCACTGACGAGTTCTTTTCTTGAAGTGGCACTTTATAAATGTCAGATTACAATTACGATACGCATGTCCTTTCGAATGGCTCTGCCAATGGATTAGGAATTTTGACTTTGATTCCACGTAAAGAAACCAGGAGTTGATGTCTTGTGCATTATGATAATGAAACTACAGAAGTCATTAGATGTATTGGACAACTGGATCTCCTTAAATGGCTACATGAATCTGTCAGAAGTGAAGGTCTACACCAAAATGACAATCTATGCGTAAACTTAATCCTTTAGTATCCATTGGTCACAAGTCACGATCATACTGCTAAGAATAACACGTAACCCTAATTTAATACGAATCATATCAAAATAATTCTGCATAGAACTGAAATGGCTAACCGTTACAATTTCCAGCATCTCGTCTCGTGAAATGAATCCATCTCCATCAAGGTCGTACATATTAAACGCCCACTTGAGCTTCTGGTCGAGTTTGCCACGAGACGTAACACTCAGAGCAAAGATGAACTCTCGAAAGTCAATGACTCCGTCTGAGTTTGAGTCGAACGTACGAAAGACGTGCTCGGCAAACTTAGATGCATCGCCATATGGAAAGAAGTTACCATAAATTTTTTTGAATTCGTCGACCGACAGCTGCCCAGAGGGACAGTCCTTTTGAAAGCCTTTGTACCATTCGTGGATCTCCTCCTCAGAGAAGTGTGTGTTCTTCTTCAAATCCTCCATCTGCTCTGGCTTCAGCTTGCTGTTTGGTTTGCCCATCGTGAAAAACACAAAACGTGTGCGAGAGAAGTCACAGATCTGGATTTGTAGAGAAGGTTGAGTGATGTGTAGACAAAGATATGGGCAGCTGAAGTCAACAAACAAACAAAAATGCCCAATAAATAATCCACTAAATGTAAACTGCAAGTTTTTCAGTAATCGTTCAGCTGCCTAAAAGTGATCCTAGGGCAGTGCTTCCCACAGTAGTGGTCTGCGGAGCAGTGCCGGCCCACAAAGTGAGTCAAGAAACTGGTCAAATTGTCTCGTAATTAGGCTATTATATTTTTACAAGTCATAACAAAAAACACTTATTAGGCTAGCATTTAAAGGGCAATAGAGTCATAGAATAGCAATTGGCTAAACATGCATTTAAATTAATTTTAATACATTTTGAGGAATTTAGGTGATCGAAAATGAAAAAGAGAAATAATTAATAAATTTGGAACCAGTCCTCCTGCAGTGGGTAAATTCCTGCAGGTCCATGACACTGAAAAGTTAATTCATGCCGGTATCACGAAATAGAGTATCCGTCCTAGGACTATCCGGGGGATGTATGAATTTATCCCCGGATGGAATAAACAGGTTTAGAGTATCCGGGCCATTCGGGGGATAAACCATTCTATCCCCCATCAGTATACGCATCACGATAGCCTCGGCGAAAATCCAGTCAAAATCACCAAAAACGAAGTAAACTGATTTCAGGTCGACTTACAAACTTAAGATACGCAATTTAAAAATGTTATGTGTACAATAAATCCAAACAGTACTACTGAATACACTTAGAAACCGCCAAAAATGCAAATTAAACCGAATACTCCATTTCGCTAAGGGGATACTCATTAGGGTGTGTCTAAAAATTAAAGTTTCAAAATTAATATCGGCCAGTTTGTTTTTGTGTTCCACCTTGAAAAACATTGTCATTTGTCAAATTAGATGAAAATCGGAAAAGATTTAGAACTTGCTCAAAGCGCCGGAAGAATTATCACTTAGAGACCAACGTGATACATTGCAATTTTCAAAGATAAAAACAAATTTCAGCACTTAAACATAACTTATGAGGCAAAATCAAAGGAAATACTGTCAGTTATTTGTCATTTACTTATTCCCTTTAGTGCTTTTTGGAATTTGTTTCGATGGAACTCGACCAATTGCAGAACAAAACTGTTTCACTTCCTCGTTTCTGAGCAGGGCTTCATTGAAGGACTGCATGAGAGCCACTCCTTTCTCCGCCAAATCGTTCGTCACTCTTAGGGCGGATATGATGTCTTTTGCCTCAATGTATGATTGTTCAGACTCCCATTGTTGCGGGTCTCGATCAAGAAAAGAGTCATCCAATTCGAGGATCTGGGATATGTTGGTGGTTGAAGTGGTGAAGAACTCGGGTAGTGCTTTTGTAGGTGGATTATGCATCGGAGGAAGACTCTTTGGAGGTTCATCAGATCCCTGATTGTTGTGCATGCTGTAGACCTTGCTCTGCTTTTCGTCGACGGTGACTGAATCGTCAAAAAGTCTGAGGCCAACCAGGGTCTCTGACAAATACCAAAGGTGTCGGGAAAATGCT
This sequence comes from Aporrectodea caliginosa, assembly GCA_020284085.1. NCBI lineage: Eukaryota > Metazoa > Annelida > Clitellata > Crassiclitellata > Lumbricidae > Aporrectodea > Aporrectodea caliginosa. Next base: position 347,589 of record JACEVL010000372.1, read on the forward strand.
GTTAGGGCGACCTATGAGACTTCCTTGTCTTGGTAAGTATGGATTGCCTTCAAGAATTCCAGATCGTTCTTTGGGGCTTCATTGGGTGAGGTACAGATGAACCAGTACTTCACGTAATTTGTTGTCACAAAAAGTGACACTCGAAGTAAATGATTCAAAACCTTTGTGAGTAGGATTGTCGAGATGACCCCTCTGTGCTCTGGCGTTGTTGAATGGGAAATTGATCTCTGAAAAGCCACATCCTGATCGCATAGATCGCACGTGCCATCCAACGCGCGCGGTGAAATGCCCTGGGTACCTGAACTTTATTCCTTTTGGTGGACTGTTAGGTCTAGTAGCTCTTTGTAGTCGTCTCTGTGATATTCAGTACTCAGTTGCTGCAATGCAAAGGTTTCCAGCTTGATGCATACGTCGCCCTTACAACCTGTGTTACTTGCCGTTGTCTCAAGACACATGGCCACAAGTTTTTCTTCGAATTCACTAACTTCTGATCTCGGCCCTCGTCCTGTCCCTGTAACATCTGGCATGATCTTGCCTTCCCACTGAAGAGTAAGATAAGAGGAATCTTCGGATCGAAAGATTCGCTATTCTCTGCTGCTAGGGCTGTACGGTTATCTTTCCTAGCTCGATGGATTGCTGAAGGACTGATAATCAGCTCACCAGCTGGGGCTGCATATAGATTGGATGCTGCAAGAGCAGACAAAATGTGAGAGGCCTTCCTGCTGCTGGTTTTGGTGCGATCTAGAGCTGGTGCAACATCACGATAACTACAGAGATTGTTCCCATTCGTTGCTTCGGTGGCCAAGCAGACGTCGAAGGTTCTGGCTCTTTTTCTGAGCTATCTGATGACGCCTATTCCTCAGATGACTTTTCCAACAGAAAAACCTCCGTAGCTACAGCTGTGCTAGCACGATAACGTTCCTCACGCTCTGCAAGTGCTGCTGATCTTGCCAGTGCCCTCTCTTCTTACTTTGCAAGTTTGACATCAATGCCTGCCATGGAACCACGTTGTCCTTTCTCACGCTGCGCTTTCAAAAACTGTCGAACCTCTTCTATCGTAATTATTGTCATGGCATCTTTATGCGCACTGTCAAAGAGGTCCTGCAGGGAATCCCTGAAAGAATCCCGTTTTCCCCCTTCAGTTTCTGACTTCCTCTAAATATTTTTTGAGGTCTTGCCATTCCTAATGAAGATGTCGTAGCTGATCCCAAACATAATTCTTAGTCCTCGTTGGATTCCGTGTTCTTTCTCAAATTGGAAGTACCATAGCTACCGTTTCTTTCACGCTGTCATCCAGAAAATGATTTCTTAGTATAATTATGGAAATTGAACAGCACCTTGAGAACCTCTCCTCGTGTAGGTAGTTTCGCATAACCGAAGTGATCTTCAGTACTGCCTATCAACCAAATCTCAGCCTTTTTTCTAGTCAATTTTGCCATCTCACCTGCGATGTGATGCATTAATTAAACCCACCATTACTCGCAATTTGCAACACGAGGTCAGTGACATATTAAACAACAAGAGATCAGTTACGTCATCATCATGAATATTTATTAGTTGGGAACCGGCTACCAAGAAGGGGTCTAAGGCTGGCATGTGTTGAAATCGTGTATAGAATGCCTATAATCATAATGCAACCGGGTTCCTACAATTTCGGTCGCCTTGAGCAAGTCCTAAATACCCACCGATCAGGCTATAATTTCGGATATGGAGTTTATACATCAATAGGCATGATAAATTGAACTGGCCGATAAAAAATCTTTGAGTTGAAAATTTCACATGTACCTTAAAAACACCCTAATACTCATGTATGGGGGATACTCTATTTCGTGACACCGGCTCTATCCCAAATGGCCCCCCCATGCAAAGCATACACTCCAAGGTTCACCCAACGTTGCAACCCAATGAGGAACGGTTTAGGAATCGGTCAGAACATTGCGCTCAACTGAGTTATTTATTATTACGATTTTTCATTAGTACAGACAACCCTGGATAATTCAAATTTTTTTAACGGTAAAAAGTAAAAGCACCTTGAATTACCAAAAAAATCCAATTACTGAAAAAGAAAATTTATTTATTACAAAGAATTATTTGTTGAAGTAATCAGAATCTTTTTGCTTGTAGTTTGTCACTATGTCAGCATCAGATTTATGGATGGTCAGGTCTATTACAGACACAGACTACAGAGTACATACAGACTAGCATGAAATAATTGAATTTTAATGGCTAACATAAAATTTATATATGGTGTTTGAAATTGAATTACTTGAAAAGGTGCAAAGAAATCAATAATTACTTTAATTTTGTTCCATAAGTGAAAGTTTCAAATTCAAATGAAAGTAATCATTGTAATTGAAAAATTGGTAAAAAGTAGGGTTGGTACTGATTAAAAAAATTAATAGACTAATCTCCTAAATTTAACTTAGATTAATCGACGACTAAATTCGATTAATTTGGTATCTGTTACATAAAGTGCGAGAAACTGTTAAAAATGTAGTCACTGAGTCAGTTACTACTTTCTTTCTATAAGAAGACTTCAATGATTCCACACACTGAAGGTGATACATCAGCAATGTGTTTGAACCAATGTAAGCAAACTGTTTATTGCAATGAAGACAGTACATTTTTTGCCATCTACGACTTTTCCATCAGCATTTACGCAAAACGATCGCTTAATTTTCCACTCAAACATTTCACATTATCATTTTTTGCCATATTGTTTACTCCAGAAATGGGCCGCTCGACATCATGAAATAAGTAAAAAATGAATCAAACAAGCCGAAATTCCTCGATTAAATTTTTAACAATTAAGCGATTAATTAATCGTTAAAATCCACAGCCTTAGTAAAAAGTGAAAAACATAAAACTGTTAAAAAACATACTGGCACCCCAGGCAAATGCCTGCTTTGGCTGTGCCTAAGGCCAGCATTGGAGCTAAGTATAACAGATGACCTACAACACGATCTTCCTGTATAATATGCAAGACTGCATTATATTCATTTCTTGAATTTACATTTTACACCATTACACAAAAGATCTGAATCTTGGAAACAGATGTAGAAAGCAACTGCCGATACCAAATAGGTATTTCAAAGAGACTCATGACTCAACGTAAATACACAAACTCAATCTTAATGGCCTTTCCAGTTACAACTGGGTGCTGGTTATTGTCAACAGCTTAACACAGAGACGATGAAACAATGTGTTATGGGTTATCGATAGTGGGGGTACAATGTACATAGATAAAACGTTGCTCTAGATATTCTGCATGCAAGTGTGTTACACAGGGGCAAATCTCCATGTTACATTTCATTATGTATTAAATTCAGTTCTCACACTGAAACAGGTGGCTATGTGGATTACACAGGATGACTGAGAAATGGCAACATGTTTTATGCTGCATTCTGATTGATGCCCTTTCTGTAAGTGATTGAACAACAATCTTGGCACAGTTTTGCATGACAACTAAGCAACGGTGTGGTCAGGAAACAATTTGGGGGTTTCCATTGAACATGATAGCAGAGTATGGGTCAGTTTTATTTTTATTATTTTCCCCAATTATTTATTTCTGGGTTTTGAACCCGTAAACTGCAAACCCCCTAAATATGCCCATGCACATAAGCACTGCTATACTTCAGTATAGCAGTACTTAGAGACAATAAATAAGAACATTCAAAGTAAAATCAGTTACAATAGTTTAATCATTTACAGAAAAATTCCAAAAATTATTTGTAGAGACTTTATCGTGGGATTGTGTATAATTATTATAATATAATCATCTGCAGAAAACCCAAGTCAGTTGTAATTGCTAAGTCCCTCAGTTACACTTTGGGAAATTCATAGCAACAACAACAAAATCTACGTAGATCAATAGCTAATTTGGCAATTTAACTGCATATTTAACGCCCAATATGACACCAACAGGCAATGAGCCATGGACTTAAGGAAGGAAGGATGGATGGAAGGAAGGAAGGAAGGAAGGAAGGAAGGAAGGAAGGAAGGAAGGAAGGAAGGAAGGAAGGAAGGAAGGAAGGAAGGAAGGAAGGAAGGAAGGAAGGAAGGAAGGAAGGAAGGAAGGAAGGAGGAAGGAAGGAAGGAAGGAAGGAAGGAAGGAAGGAAGGAAGGAATGAAGGAACAAACAACTTGTCCTCACCTGTTGCCTGTCTCAATTTCAAACCATGCATACAGGAGTGAATGTGTTATATGTATCAATTATGTTTAGTTTAATATGTGCACATAGCCAGATCAGTCTAGGTGTTTTATAACTGCAACTGAGACTTCAAAGAAATGTGCTAAATATAACTATCTAGAGACATGCAGGCATACAGACAGACAGACATACAGACAGACTCCAATAACAACACTGTGTTAGCAAAGCCAGAGAAAACCACAATATGCAAGAAACAGCCTACCATTAAACCAAGTACACCACATCCGTCTGCTAACAGACACAGCAAGCTATCTAGCAGTCATCAAACAGGTGGAAAACTCATTTATACAATAATCTTGGCTGGACACAGAAATAGACAAGAGAAGCTAAGAATCACATGCAAACAACAACTGGTACACAAGATCACATGCACCAGAGCATAGGCATACATTACAACCATATTTATACACCAAGATAATGCAGATATACTTATCTGTAAAAAGACACTTGTAAGGAAACACACATAAAAGTATACTTACAAGAGCACAGGAACACATACTGGTCACCTAAACCAGAACACTCAAACAGGAACACACTCCCTAGGAAAACACTGAATCAATGAGGCCTGTGCCCAATTGGTGGACCTTTTCCTAATTAGATTATGACCTGTTTATGTGGAACCTGAAATAGCTATCATTCCTCCACCAGATACACATCATACCAGCAGCGGAGATATGCATACACAGATAAGCAGATACCGCACACACCACTGTATTCACGCCTGCTTCAGACCACACGAAATGAGGGCCTGGCCCTTTCCATGTATCTTTGCTAACATGTGTAGGAGTCTGTGTGAGTATGTGTGCACATATGCTCTCAACTGATGCAACTGAGTCTCTGCATGGATGTGTTCACCTACACTATATATACTACATAGTAAGACATCCAGATACCACAGCTTGTAATCGAAAACATCAACATAAAACTCTCCCTGAATACCTAACATAATATAGCCATGTCTAGTCTACTCTTGTCTCATAAAAAAACTCTCAAGGTGTTATACAGAAGTAACATAAGCACAATAATAATAATAAAAGGTTAATTAATTATTATTTAAAATAAAAGCCACTCAAAATATTTCAAATCAAACAAAAATTCCAGTGTCTGATTTGAAATCAAGATTTCATATTATGTCATTTGAAATACCACCCATGACTGGTCTTGAGGCAAAGCAGGCTTTGAGATGACATGAAGTAGCATATGGTAGCACCATCCCATAAAAATAATGCAAAGAATGCATTCAAGCAATTCCTGAGGGCAAGACCAATCATGACATACAGAAAATGTCATCCCACAAGGCAACATTCTCTACACTCATTGATCACGTATCTTCCCACGTTACTGTCAAACTTAAAACTACTGTGGTATTTACAGTGACCCTTTAACTTCTGGTCATTATATGATCCCCACCCAGCAGCTTAACAAAGGGATAATCATAAGCAAGGGATTCCTAACTAAACAACAATGTAGCATGTACCAAATGCAGGTATTTTCAAGACTAACTATAAGTCACAGACTTTTACAGCGCTCAACGGGTAATGACACAAACAGAAACATGCAACATAAGTGTGGAAATAAAAAATAAATAAAAGTATTTATATTCCACACAGTTCAAACAAATTAAATCAATTAAATCATATTTATTGAATGAGCAGTCTACATTGCAAAAGCAGTTCTAGGCTCACTAGAGCTGCAATTGGGCCAGATAAACGAGGGCAGTGTGTTCTATTTGGTAAACTAGGCTAAACTTACAGTTGATTATCATGTCACTCTACAGTGTGTTTAATTAGCACTGGCTACAACGGCTATCACAAAGTAATTAATAACACAAAGATGGACTGCTATTTCAAACCAATACTGGTAATAAATTATAAACTAAATTATTTATAAATCATCAGTCAACATGGAGCCATGGCACAAAGCTGAAATATTAATCAATATATGCCTGTCATATATCAAGACAAGTCAAGTCTTTTTATTGCAACCAATGTTCATACAGCAACATGCTGATGAGGACGGTGCATTGGTTACAAAGGGAGGCCTAAAAGGATCTCAATCCCACTAGGAGGGACACTCTAGGTACAAGCTTTCTTCTTCTTCACGTTCTCTGCCCTCAGGCAGGTTCATAATCCAACGACGCCATTTTTCTCTGTTCTCTGCTTCTCTTTTCTTCGCTGTATCCCTCCTCTGCCAACATCCAGTCCAGTAGCATTGTTCTTGGCCTACCTCTCATCTTTTTCCCCTCCATTCTTCCCTCAATGATGTCTCTTAGTAGGGTGTCGCTCCTTAAGATGTGTCCTATCCATTTCTTCTGCCATCCCCGTATAGTGCCTATCAGTGATCTTCTTTCTTCCACCAGCTGTAAGATTTCCTCATTCGTTCTTCGCTCCACCCAGCTGATTTTCTCCATTCTGCGCCAGTTGCTATCCACATCTCAAAGGCCTCCAGTCGTTTTATGTCTTCTTGCCTCATTGTCCATGTCTCAGAGCCGTATAGAACAACACTCCACACTAGTGTCTTTACCATTCTCTTCTTCAGCTTCCTGTTTAGACCGCCTCTGAGGAGCTCCCCTCTTTTGTAGAATGCATCTTTTCCCATAGCTATTCTTCTTTTCACTTCAACATGGCACCTTGCATCCTCTGTAACCACACTTCCCAGATAGCAGAACTTCTTCACCTGTTCTATTTCTTCCCCATTTAATGTGATGTTTATTGTTTCTTCCCCTCTCTTACTCATCTTCATGACCTTTGTTTTCTTTATGTTTAGTTTCATGTCATAGTCCATTGATATGCAGTTTAAGCGGTCCATCATTAGTTGCAGACCTTCCTGACTGCCTGCCATCATCGCTTGATCGTCTGCAAATCTCAATGCTTTCACAAGCTTTATTACCATATAAATCAAAAGATGGAATGAAATCAAGATACCAAGTGGAAAGTAGACAGTCATGGTATAAACAGAATAGTCAATAATCCAGAATAGTTCTACAAGTTACTTAACTAAAATTTGGTACTGCACACAGAGTGAGCTATGATGAAATCTGAGTACTGATCAGTGAAGTTGTGATGAGCTCTAGTTGCTGAGCAATGAAGAACGATTTACCCTGTTTTAAAAATGTGGAAATTACATGCACTGCAATTTTCAGTAGTCCTGAATAGAATTCCGAACTAGAATGCCAAATGACTTGATGGATTGGATTCTAACAGGGCAATACGCCTTAGCGTTTCTTGTGGTGTAATGAGCGTGAAGGTCAGAGTCCAGCTGGAGGTAGTTGTTGAGTACTATTAAAAGGGAGATTCATTTTTTAGATGATAAATAAATTCACCTATCTGGATACTCCTAGTCTGGTTAATGTGAAGAGCTTATATATTCATGGTATGAATTAACAAAGACCAATAATCATGTGGGCACTATTGGCAGTTTGTAATGTCACCTGATTATGATGGTATTCAGGCATATACTTTACTGGGGCCAAGTGGGTTTAATTGGCATACTGGGTTTCACACCAAGGTCAGATCTGCTCAGACTGAAAAATTCTGAAGAAGTTCAGACTGACATTGATGATTCCTGAGGTTTTTCCTACTGTACACAGACCTGATAAAACTGAAAACTTCTGAAGATATTCAGATTGACACTGATTGTTTCCGACTCAGTTTTTCCTATGATACACGGAAATGATCCAATCAGACTGGAAAATTGGATAAGTTTGATGTATGGCCAGTCTAATATTATCCAGGCTGGGAATATCACAACTTTGATGAAGCCTCATCGGCAAGGATCGCTAATAGCAATATATAGCAGTATGGCAGTATTAAACACATAAGAAATAAAACGTTTAATTTAAATTCATACAAATAATATTTTTATGAATGGATTAATAAAACCTGGGATAGCATAAAAAAGTGCAATTATTGTGGGCTTTAGGAAGATGTAAATAACACACAAGGAAAAATGTGAAGACGACTCACAAAATTTACCGCCAGCTCTATCCGAACTGTTTCAAACCAACAAAAAGATGTGGAGTTAGACGGCGCCCAGAAAGAGATGACAAATTAACACTTTCTCAAATTTAATTGATTTATATGCCATAAATAAGCTTACAAACTATCAATCAATCAATATTCTTTTATTTTCAATTACAGAATGTCAAAGCCGCATTTCTGCTATGGAATGATTAACTTATTTGTTTAATATTTAATAGTGCCTTTCTATAATTCAGTATAATATCTTTGGTTTGTTGTGACTTTACTGTGGCACGTACTTTGTTACTATAAATCAGCTAGCTGGATGCATCACAGATCATACATTTCATTATCTTTTCCTTTTCTTGGTCTTATCAGCAGTGCAAATTATATACTGGGTGACAAAAATTGTTTACAAACTCATATATAAGTTGCTCCTTTCAATAAAACACATCCCAGACTTCATGTAAAAAACTGCAACTCAGTCTGGAGAATACAGTATTTCACTTCAGGCTGGTCTTTGAAAACATCATGTACTAGTTTCAAATGCTGAAAACTTTATGTTGCTACCTCAAATTTATGGCCTCAGATAAGACAGATACCTTCTCAACTCACTGAAGACACTGAAAGACAGGACTCAACATCTGGAATCTATAGAATGAATATTGGAAAAACATTTTACGAATGCATCCCGTATCCAAAAAGTAAAGCAGTCTGTTTCCGTTTAAGACCACTTTGTACTTTTCTCCTGAAGTCGATCGGAATTCGTAACCCCTTTTATCGGTTCTCCAGATTTTTACGACTACCGGGTACACAAGCTTTCCACATTTTCAGCTGAACCTTTTCATGAGTTTATGATTTACAAGTTTAGTAGACAGCTCTCAATACAACATTCAAATACCATATTAACTGATGTGTCCTATCTTTGTAGTATCTGGGGACCAATGGTTCAGTTGGAGGCAGTGGCAAACAGGCCCAGTTAACTAGATTGGTCAGAGCATACATTCCATGTGCCCATGTGCGAGAGGTACACCTTTTGAAGGTGGCTTATTTCAGATTCAATCTCGGACTAGCACGGTCCATATACAGGGAACTAATGGCGTGGTGCCCGTTAAAATGGGCAGCGGCAGTGAAGGATCTCATCCTATCAATTCATTCAAAACTGAGCAGGGTCGAGGCCATATGGTCGTTATATAAAACATCTACATTTACATTCTCTTTTACAGAGCTCTGCCACTGCTAAATGCCTTATAGCCAGAAATGAGAAACTGAGACACGAAAGTCAAAGATTGTTTTACCTAATCTGCCTTGGATACTCTTATAAATAACCACTGCTTCTAATTATGTACATAAAAGTGGTAAAGATCATGCTTAAATGCTCTGAAACTCCTTTGAGGCATGGTCATGGAGCTTGAAAGAAGTCCAAATCATTAAACCACAAACATGACAAATCCAACAATATGACACCACCTTCATTAATCACTTGACGTAACAAGCATACTCAATTACTTACCACAAAACAACACAGGCTTGAGCTGGACCAGATGGTCTGATACGTTATGGATGACAGACACTAACCAGGGTTAGATAACTTCTAACTTGTCATAATAATATCCACAGCATCAAAATAGTATTCGCTGAAGCACTTCAGTGTCCCTAACAGATGTACTCCTGAATCACTCATAAAGCCGCTTCTGGGAACGGTACAACGAAACGTCTTTTACAGTGTTTTAGTTGTCAAAAATAACTGGGGGTCGAAAATTTGCAGGTTACCAAAGTACACGATCACAGGTCTAAATTAAATTTAATGTTGTTAATATGCAACAACTGACTCATGAGATATCTTAGTTTCTTCTTTAAATTTATCTAGGCGACACAACAAACGAATTAGATCATAGGGGCGTAGCCGAGGAAAAATTTCAGAGGCGTTTTAACCGAGGTTTTCCATTGGAAATGGTCATATTTTTCTACATTTTTAGTTTTTAATAACATAATGCATTTATTTCGGGGTGAGGTTTAAACCTGTAAAACCATCCCTAAATACGCCCATGCCACATGACCAAACACCAAGTTTTTGGAAAGTACCGGGGTAATTCAATAACATAAAACATAATGCATAGAATTCCTACACTATAGTGGTAGTTTACAAAAATAATTTTAACTATGTTTTGTAACTTTTTTTTCTTTGGTAACCCAGTGGCTTTGTCCAAAGCACCATGTCTGCCAGCTTTAAGACAAGAAATAACATATTGTTATACATTCCATGCAGTAAGAGGTGGACCATTGATGCTAATCATCAACTGATCATTCACTGAACTCACCAGAAGCCTGTTTCTTCCACTAGTGTGACATAGATTCATCTGACTCAGTGACTGACTCCTCTTTCACACTCAGCAGATGAAACAGGTAGAACTTCCAACAAAGTAATAAGTGTCTGTAATTTTTGCCCAAGCAATAAACCATCACTCTTTTTAAGCATAGAATCAGCATCAGAATTACTCATTCCAAACTCTTTGCACAATAATGCAATATGTCTGTCTTCAAACAATGCCCTTTGCAGAGGGTCCTTTGGCCATGCAGTTTTATTTAAGGAATTAGCAGCCTCTAGAAAATCAGTGGATGGAAATCTCTGCTCCAAATTGTCATACAAAGATTGGAAAACTGGTTTCTTAAGCTCTTAAATATCTCATCATTAGCTCTCTGAATAGTGTAACACTTTCATAACGTCTTTCACTGTCGAAACTGGAAAAAAAATTCCCCAAGGCTCTGCCTGCTTTACCATTGTTAGATAGTTTTGATAGCCTATGCTGTGACTGGTTTCGACTGTTTCGCTGGGTTTATTGAAATGTAGAGGGACTCGAGGCATTTTTAATTCTATCTCGCGTTCATCGTCACCATTCTCACTGATCTTCCGCTTCAGTCTCTCAAATCCAAACGCTAACAACCTCATTTTCTAAAATTGTTCTTGGCGAAAAACTGAAATCGAACAACGAATATTTAGTTGGTTTGAGCACTACATAGCCTCGACCATGTGCTCGAACTATAGCATTTACTTAGAGGAAAAGGAAATAAACGTGTTACAGAAATTGGCTTTCACCTTAATTCTGTAGACTGGTTCTCCGCTCTCAGTCACAAACCATATCAGTAAAAGTAACTAATTTACTTAAAAGTAAAGGAACTGGGCTATATGAATGATGACAGAGATAAGCCGGGGGGGTCAAGACCTGACCCCCCCAGCATCTTTTCAGTTACTTGGGAACCGAACCCCCCAACCCCCCGACAACTAAACGAAACGTCTTTTAACAGGATCAGATCTGTGTCCAAGGCTGAACGAAATTTCGAATCCTTGACCGCATAATATTAGAATTCGTGTTATAATTAATTGCGCCATAAAAAGGCTCGAATCTATCGTAAAACAAAATGACCATCACGGCACCTTTCAAAAGCACTGGTCTTTAAACTGCAAAATATTTCTATTATTAGGCGTTCGGTGTCTCTGTCTCTCTCTCTCTCGAAATTCATGGCTTAGATTAAAACAACAAAGAAACGAAATATCTGTAACATGGTTACAATGAATGTGAAACCATCAGCGAACGTCGCTGCAATTCTTTAAAAAATAAAGCTACTGTAAACAATATTTATTTACCTTTTACAGTTTTCTTCTCAGATCCAAAATCTAATCCTCAACATTCAACACCAAGGAACCACCAAAGCGTATTTATTAAACGTGGATTCTGTTGCATGACGTCATATACAAATGAGCGCCATCCAGCAGTTGACTAAACACAACCGTGTTGTTAACATGGTTGTTGATAAAATGTAAACAGTCACGCCCGACGTTAGCCTATTATAGGCCTACATGGGACTAGAATCACGCCCGCTACGCAAATGGTCAATGCGTTTCACATGCGCAATAGAAGTTGCTAATTACATTAATTACATTACATGATTTTTGTGTGCGTGACACGAACCGACCGACAAACATTTCCAATTGCAGTGAAAGGTTGCTCACCATGTTTTCTAATGACGACACAAACCCGGCCCAGGCCTAACCCTGACCCTAACAGACACTAACGACGCCAACCTGACCCTAAACTGACCTTCAAGACGCCTAACCGGATCCTAACCGACCCTCAACATGTCCTCCATTTCAAAATTCCAAGGGAAGTGAGCAAGCTCACGTGATATGGTTTAGCCAATATCGTGACGGGCGTGAAGGTAGGCCTAGTGCTTAATTGGGATCCGCTAACGTCCGGGGCGTGAACGAATCCACTACGTTAACGGTCACCTAAACATAGGCTAACTACGACATTCACAAAAATGCACACTTTCACGTTGCGTGGTTATAGTTTTACCGAGTACAAACGTAGTCAGCGAAAAAAGCCAATTGCACGAATATTGTTGTTTATTGTTGAAGAGATAGCCTATAGGCCTACTATAGGCCTATGCCTATATAGGCTATTTATTCCAGGGAAGTGTTAAAGTATGCATATTTTATATTTTTATGCATATTTTACTTAGTCTGAGTAAAGTTTCAGTTTAGCGCTAATTAAGCGGAGTGCCACAAGGATCAGCTTATCGATCACTGGATCATAATTTTCTTTACTAGGCTACATAGGCTAGATGATGTTCTTGTGAAATTAAGTTTGCGCATGTTGAGAAACTGCGTAGGCCCTATGGTCTAGGCTATATATGCCAGTGCACATTTTAACCGTACTACCGTAGGCTATATAACTAGCCTACTGGGACAAATGTCGAAGAGAGAGCGTAGATGGTTACGATCGATTGTCTTCTGATAGCCTAAGTGAATTTACATGTAGGCATGGTTACGATTGTCTTCAGACAAAGAGAAAACGTAGATATAGCACATGGTTAAGATTGTCTTCAGACAAAGAAAAAGTAGACATGGTAAAGATTGTCTTCAGACAAAGAGAAAACGTAGATATAGACTATGGTTAAGATTGTCTTCAGACAAAGAGAAAACGTAGATAGCACATGGTAAAGATTGTCTTCAGACAAAGAGGAAAAGTAGACATGGTAAAGATTGTCTTCAGACAAAGAGAAAACGTAGATATAGCCTATGGTTAAGATTGTCTTCAGACAAAGAGAAAAAGTAGACATGGTTAAGATTGTCTTCAGACAAAGAGAAAACGTAGACATGGTTAAGATTGTCTTCGGACAAAGAGAAAACGTAGATAGCCTATGGTAAAGATTGTCTTCAGACAAAGAGGAAAAGTAGACATGGTTAAGATTGTCTTCAGACAAAGAGAAAACGTAGATAGCCTATGGTAAAGATTGTCTTCAGACAAAGAGGAAAAGTAGACATGGTTAAGATTGTCTTCAGACAAAGAGAAAACGTAGATAGCCTATATATGGTAAAGATTGTCTTCAGACAAAGAGAAAACGTAGATAGCATATATGGTAAAGATTGTCTTCAGACAAAGAGTAAACGAAGATATAGCCTAGCACATGGTTAAGATTGTCTTCAGACAAAGAGAAAAAGTAGACATGGTTAAGATTGTCTTCGGACAAAGAGAAAACGTAGATAGCCTATGGTAAAGATTGTCTTCAGACAAAGAGGAAAAGTAGACATGGTTAAGATTGTCTTCAGACAAAGAGAAAACGTAGATAGCCTATATATGGTAAAGATTGTCTTCAGACAAAGAGAAAACGTAGATAGCATATATGGTAAAGATTGTCTTCAGACAAAGAGTAAACGAAATATAGCCTAGCACATGGTTAAGATTGTCTTCAGACAAAGAGAAAAAGTAGACATGGTTAAGAGTGTCTTCGGACAAAGAGAAAACGTAGATAGCCTATGGTAAAGATTGTCTTCAGACAAAGAGAAAAAGTAGACATGGTTAAGATTGTCTTCAGACAAAGAGAAAACGTAGATAGCCTACCTAGATTGTCTTCAGACAAAGAGAAAAAGTAGACATGGTAAACTTGTCTTCAGACAAAGAGAAAAAGTAGACATGGTAAAGATTGTCTTCAGACAAAGAGTAAACGTAGACATGGTAAAGATTGTCTTCAAATAGAACATGCATGTAGATATGGTTTCGATAGTCTTAAGACAAAGAGAAAACGTAGACATGGTTACGATTGTCTTCAGACAAAGAGAAAACGTAGATGTGGGTAAGATTGTCTTCTAATAAGTGAATTTACATGTTGGCATGGCTACGTATAAGCTACGATTGATTGTCTTCAGACAAACAGCAAGCGTAGACATGGTTACGATTGTCTTCAGATAAAGAGAAAACGTAGATATGGTTACGATTGTCTTCTAATAATGAATTTACATGTAGGCATGGTTTTGATAGTCGTCAGACAAAGAGATAACGTAGATGAGGTCACGATTGTCTTCAGACGAAGAGAAAACGTAGATATGGTTTCGATTGTCTTCAGACAAAAAGAAAAAGGTAGACATGGTTACGATTGTCTTCAGACGAAGAGAAAACGTAGAGGTAGAATGGGGGAAGATGGACACGTTAAGCAATGTTTCACCTATAATAAAGCTAATTATCAACATAAGAACAATTTTTTAGCTACTCACAAAAACATATCTCTTAATTATTATTTAACATCAAAATAGCCCAGAAAATTATTTATTTTTTCTGTGTAACAGTTTAAAGTTGAACCGGTGTGATGTCCATCTTCCCCAGACAACTGAGGTAAGATGGACACTAACTTGGGGAAAGATGGACACTATAGAGTCCACTGTAATACTAGCCTAGCAGATCATGCTTGCTTAATAGTTTTCGCATTGCTCATACTGTTCCATAGTTTATAATCATTGATAGTTCAACAGTCGTTAATAGTTTTTACAGTCTTCACATGTAAATTGATCTTGCAGTGATTTGGGTTTTCCCAGCATACTAGCGCAGGGCAATTCATACCACGCCTGACATCGAGTGCAGCCAATCCATGCTTCAACTGAATCTTCTTCCAATTCTCCACAACCACCACAAGATACAGCTTCGTTTCCTTTTCCTTTGGACTGGCATATTTCTTTTCCTTTGGACTGCCGCATTGTAGCATGGCAACACGTACTGTGGTACGGTAACTACACCTCTTTCGGCGCTGGTTATCTGATGTACGTTTCTCCTCCCTTTTCTACCAACTATCTTGCAAGTATCTGGTACAAGGCTCAGACCGCTCTCGTCACAGTTGTAGATACATGTCGGCTTGTCGTGTAATCCTAAACGTGTCATCTCTTTTGATAAGACGTCGAAATAGTTTCCAATTGCAGTTTTGTTCATAGCCGTAGCTCGAGCAAGTGAAAGCGCTTCAGGTTTTCTAATAGAAAGCATAGCGTGGTGGCGCATGCGGAAACCAGCCCACCAATCCATACCGGCCATCTTCAGGGCGTTATCAAATTTATATGGTCATAACCAGCGACAATATTACTAGCTATTGCACCATTAATATCGGATTAATTTAAGTTCCAAGTAATATTTTTCTTAATTGTGCAACTGAAATTTAGTTTGGACACTTATAACCCTTTATGTAAGGGGAAGATGGACACCAAGCCTACCCGACCAACTTCACAGTCATCAACACAGTATCAAATGAGATGGTGCCGTTCAAAAATAGTTCAACACACAGTTGGACTAATGCAATTTCAGAAAACATATCTTTTACTTACCCTACTGATCGAATTTCGTGGCTGTATCCTTACGATTTTTAAGAAGAAAATTAGCGCAGTTTAAGCAAAAACACGCTTATACACCATGTCTGTCAATACTCAGTCGAACACGTTACTTCCCTTACGCTGGTACCCCTACCATGCATAGTTAATACTTGCACCATTCTTTTCTGTCCATCTTGCACCTACATAGGTGTTCGACGGACAGTTGGAAAAATTTCTGTGTTAGTTCTTTCTTCGTAGTGTCCATCTTACCCCGGTGTCCATCTTCCCCCACCCTACCTTATGATTTCGATTGTCTTCTAACTATAATTGATCTACTTATGTTTCAAACTTCAAACTTCTAAGAATGACTTAAATAGGGATATGTCTAATAATAATAAGCAAATTTGGTAAAATAAAGTGGCAAAAATGGGATCCATTTGGCAGCAAATGCTCTAACATTCGTTGTCGGCTGGGACTCAGACACCGCTGGTGAGCTTACGACACTCCCTCAGACCCATAGTCGTGGCAGACTTTCGTTCCAGTAGTCAAAATCCGTTAAAATATGCACTGCTAGGCCTATATGCAACCTAGGCCTACGTGTTCGATGTAGCCTAGAAGAAGCGGTGATTACTTTCGGGAGAGGTAGAGGATTACATAAAATAAAGAATTGAAAGAATAGTGAAATGGTTACCTTAGAGTGCCATACCTCACATGTAACGGATATTGAATTCCTACAGAGCTCATCACACTAGGGTCGCGTGTATAGACACTGGAGTTCGTCCAATCCTTGTGGGCTCCGTATTTGGCTGAGCACGCAGCGCGATACATTGCAGGACATAGCCCGGTGTTCAGTGATGGGGAAAATACTTCTTAAAAGTATTTTGAGTATGAGTAAAAATACTTGATCACAAAAGTATTTAAAATACAAGTATAAATACTTTTTCACAAAAGTATTTAAAATACAAGTATAAAATACTTGTCTGGGAAAAGTATTTTAAATACTCAGTACAAATACTTTGTGCTGAAGTTTATCACAGATAAGAAAGTCATATAAAATTGAGACTCAAACTCTTAATATAGAATTTTGAACACCAGCAAAAATATTTCTCCAGTTCAGCATTCTTTATATTGCACTTAGGAATTGGCCTTAATAATCGGCAGTTATGATTTTTTAAACGGTATTCGAATATTTTGTGCTTCTGCTGACATTGTTCCAGTTTTGAGCATCTTGCCAGGGCACTTCTTTTCAGATGCTTGTAGGTACCAATGTAACCAGTCTAAATCTTCTGGAAATCATTTTTCACTATCAGATTCAATGTATGAATTGCACAGCACATATTTTTGGCAAGAATATGTCAATGGTATTATCGGAAGAGGACAAAATTGTGTTCTTGTCTAATGGAATTCATTGATCCATTCCATCATCACTATCATCACATCAACATCAACACTTGAAGGGCAGCCAGCAGTATGGTGACTTTGCACTTCTGGCTCATGTTCTGCCTTCTGATATGCTGAAAATGCTTGAACGATGTTAGACCCATTGTCTGTGACTGTGGAGGTGATGTTTGAGTGGTCAAGGCCAATGTCTGAATGGTTTGTTAATTGTTATTAATGAGATATAAAAGTATTTTCAAAAAGTATTTTAGCATTATAATGATTACTTTAAAGTACAAAATACTACCAAAAAGTATTTTAAGTAAAAGTATAAATACTTGATCACAAAAGTATTTAAAATACAAGTACAAAATACTTAGATTGTATTTAAAATACTATTTTAAATACTAGTATTTAAAATACTTCCCATCACTGCCGGTGTTGGCATGCATACTTGAATACTTCGGTCTATAGGTTAATATAACTAATTCAGCTTCTTATATAATCAAATTATATTCAAATTGACTGTAGGCTACTGCAGCTGGGCCTAAATAGGGTTTACGTACATGTTACAAATCTTATTACAAAACTTGGTAGCAAGATTCGGTATAGCCTAGGCCTATTTTAGGCACAGCCCTAAAATATTATTTATTGTTATTTCATAGGCCTAGCTTATATACCACTGTTATAAATAGAGATATTCCAATTTAATTAGCCTACTTTCAAATTACTGGAAAGTTCTTCGTAGGCCTATCAAATAGAATTATATGAAAATTGACATCTGTTTCTGCTATAGTCGACGGTATCATGTCGATAAGTAATTATAAGTTGATTAATTATAATATTGCTAAGCAAACCTGATAGAACTGAACATAAATACTTCCACAGCATACAAATAAGCGCCATCCAGCAGTTGACTAAATATAAATGTGTTCATACATAAACATCATCATCATCTCCACCTCCACAACCAACACCACCACCACCACCACCACCACCACCACCACCACCATCATCATCATCATCATCATCATCATCATCATCATCATCATCATCATCATCATCATCAACAACACAACAACAGCATCAGCAGCAATAAGAAGTTGACTAGATGAAATGTAGGCCTATATATATCTGTGTACATGCTTAGGCTATATCGTAATCGTAAACTCAAACTTCTAAAGCGCCACTCTACAACCAACCGCAGGGCACCAGGTTATTCATGAGCGCTGCGTCGAGTCAGAGGGTTGTCCAAAAGGATAGTCCGAAAGAGTTCCGAGTATTAGTCGAACCTAACATATCATACAACTTTTGTTGTGCCAACTATCATCGGCGTTAAACGCCTACGTATATCATCCGTATTATAAATGTTTTGCGTGCCAAACTGTCTGCTTGCGGTATTACTCTATTATGGGATTTTAGGCGCAGTATGAGGACTGTTTTATGGGGGGGGCAGCCCGTGTAGCGAAGGGATTATTGATAACAGCATTGAAGAGGGGGTGTCTGCAGCCGCATACAGTTGTTCAACATCCTCAGCCGGGTCGGCAAAATACCCTGCTCGAACCGGTTGATGTAATTTTGAAATGTATGGAGTCGTGCTCGTTCCCCCGCCCGACAAAACCCCGCCAGACTGGGGCCGTGTATATCATCCTCGCTGTCGTTGTTGCTGCTTTGGTGACATCGTCGTGCATCATTGCTCCCTTCAGCCCATGGGCGCCCAGGACCCGTAGCGCATACATTTGCTGCTTGGGCGTTCTGGTGACAGCTCTGCTGGCTAGTGAGTTTTCGATAAGTTGCGGATGCTTGAGTTGTGTGGATATAGCATCATTATTATTGCTGCAGTCGCTGTAATAACCACTCATTTTAATTGAAATTCTAATTTACATATATATGTGGCGGAATAGGTAATGAATACGACAACTGTGGTGACGATGATTGCGATCATAATAATGTTTATTGCTTTATTTATTATTTTCAGTTATTTCCATAATCGACGGACTGTAGTCGAGATAGAATTATGCTAAGTAAGTTCCTGTTTCTGCAAATTAAATGTGTTTACAGCAGCTATATTATGTCACAGGAACCAGAATAGCTAACTAACCGGCAGTCAAAGTATTAGATTTCAGTGTCGAAATCTACAAGTGATTGAAGTCAGCTGAGCTAACGCTTAAGGCATAGGCTATATAATGCTTACGCCGAACTACCGTTGCTTGTAATTATAAGGTCAATGACCCATAGAGGTCAATTTATGCAGTTTGTAGGCTAATTGCAGAAAATAGAGCGTGTCTAGGCATATATCTAGGCTTATGGTAATCAGGTCATGACGTAACCGTCGAATTTTCGAACGTTTCCTTGAAACACTTTGATATTCACAAGAATACTGATAAATGGATCCAGAGTTTAACGACAGCTTATGACAACAAAGGCGGTTGCCTTCGACAGAAATTATTTTGGCAATTTACATACTGATAAATGTCGGGCAACTGGACAAGGCAATCTATGTAGGCCAATGCTCTGCGCATACACCTGTAATAACAAAACAATCGAACAACTATGTCGTCGTGCTGATGTTATCCTATTTTCTGCGGTCCCTGGTAACCCCCGGGTCATGTCCTTCAGAGGCTGCTCCCACCCGTTACTCCGAGGGTTTATTGCTTAAGGCCTAGATCCCACGACACGGTTTTACCGTAAGCCGACAACAGCATGAGAAAAACTTTCATAGTCAGAATGCTGTAAACATACTAATTAACTGGACCTTTGTTTGTTTATCTACTTGAGGTGATTAATCAGGTTTGTTTATGTACCCTTGATGTTCGTCCACCAGAGTGCTGCTTCGTAGCTGGTTTAATAAAGAATATACTTACTTAATTCTGTAATCAATCACAAACGCACATGGAAGAGCGGATTATATCTTTGTGTTAGATAAGTTGACCCATAAACATCTCGGCGGGCAGTTTAATCTACTATTCTAGACTATCCCATCGCTGTCTGCGGCGATGACGCAGGCCAGAGATGATCGTGTACGTCCGTTCAGTCCAAGCGGGGTTAGCAGACTCCATAAGTCGCACGCAGTTACCTACATGTGGGCCAAAAGACCACATATGACTGGAAGATTGCACAAAATCACTTACCATCGAGTTGGGGCAGACCATAGAAATCCGACACCCAAAACGCCGGGGAGGAAGATGGTTGAATGCGGGGCGGAGAGATGATTGGATGGTAACACGCTGGCACGAAGATCAGAAAGATGCGGGTTCGATATCCGCTAGCCTCATAAGGTTGACTCAGTCTTCAACTCCCTGGAGTGACTGTTAAATGAGTACACGTGAGGACAGATAAACTGCATGGATACAGTTAATTCGACTTCTGTTAAAATAAATTGTGTTCATCTGTTACTACTATTTCATGTAATCTTACTGCGTACTCGTGAGTTTAAATTAATAGATGAATATTACTATTTTTTAGTATTACCGTGCACTGCGGTCTGCGGGCGAGATCAAAGACCCAAAAGTATTGGCGGTTTGAGGAATACATGGACCCGCTTGTTGGGGTCCCTGGGAACGAAACTCTGCAAAAGAGGGGCGAAGTCGGACCCCAGAGCTTCTCATTTGAAAATAGAAGGCGATTGGAAAATCGATCGCGCTGGATTGCGTAGGCGATCGGTGCGCGATCGACCTCAAGAGCTTTTGTGTACAGCGTATTTTGTGTAGGCCTATCGTATTCGTATAGCTGCTTATTATATAGAATGCATAGCTGCATATTACATAGTACTAATCAATAGGCCTATTTCAGTTCAGTTCCGTAATTAATACTATTGATACAGCAGAGAGCTCATTCCAGTCCTAGGGCCAGCAACCGAAAACGGACGCCGTTGCTTGTTTAGATCCGTCCCGCATCATTCATAGTTGTAATAAGTTTTAATATGCTACTGCCTACTGCCTACTTGGCTATCTCGACTACATCCACATCGAACGAGTCACCTAATTTCCATGACAAAAATGTGCTAAACTCTACATTATTATTCCACTTCGTCGCCGCCATAGTTGCAATGCTTTCAATAATTTCCTAAATTAGTGACGGTACGAACTTACAAATGACGTTACGCGGGAGGTCAGAGTCCAGTTTCCAGAGGATCAGAGGGGCAGAGTAGCTGTTAATTGGGTGTCGTTAAAGTCGAGAATTGGAACTGGAAGATGATCAGATGAGTCGGGGTAAGAGCTCTTGAAGAGCAGAGACTTTAGTTCTGAGTGGAAAGCCTTGCGTTCCGAACCATATAATTAGGCCTATAAGAGGTCGTTGTTCCGAACGCATTCACCGCCGCCGCAAGGCAGCAAAAATTAAAGTAATGTAAATTAGGTAAATAAAATAATTGCTCCAGTTTCCTCTTGGAGTAAATCGATCGCGCTCGATTTGCGCGATCGATTTATCGATCCACCAGACCTTTGCTAGGCGATCGACCAAGGAGATCGATCGATCGATCGCCTCAAATGAGAAGCCCTGTCGGACCCATGTAAATGATTTCATTTGCTTAAGTGATTGGGATAATTCCTGCATGGTCAAAGAAAATACAGTTGGTGCGCCACTGTACAAAGACATGCGATCTCTGTGAACACTGAACACTGTGATCTGCCAACTTTTCCACCGTAATGTTTAACATATTAATGATCCTAGTCTCGGAATTTTCTGAACGTCAACTGGAATTTTCCACTGAATGGTGATGGCAGACTTGCATCGTCGGTTGAAAGGGCCAACTCTGCAATGATAACAGCTTCGGTACAATAGAAGTCGTTAGATTAGATTACATTAAATTAGAATCGATAAAATTTACAATAGTTTAAATTAGTTTAGATTATTAGGCATAACATGTGCAGACTCCTTTAGAACAGGCAGTGAATGATCAACAATGAGCATTATTCGTCATGTGCATTCACTCTGACTCGGTTTGGAATTCCGATAATAATCAGTGATGTTGCAACAAGTTGGTACTATGGATTTTCCAGTCCCAAAGTCTCAGTCTCTGAGATAATATTCAAGAAAAGATCAGTGAGACGTCAAAGTGCGTAATATAGAACACTGAGATGAGGTGCAAGTTAACATTGAGTGAAGGCAATAAGCTTACGGCATTAAGCTTATGATCTTCTGTCAACATTTCCACAACTTAACCATTACGACAGTTGGGTAAAAATGAGGAAGTATAGGCCAAATTATTCCTCTTGTTGCGTAACGAATTAGGATTAGAACTTAGTCCGTGTACTTGTGAGTCCATGTGCATAGGGTAACAGCAACTGCCTCGTTGTTCAAGTCATGATTAACACCTGTATCAGATATGGTCAATACAGCGAAACCTCCCGTATGATGGCGCTGCGACGACCTTGCTCCATTCAGTCGTTCTGCCATGCCTGCAATTCCATCCCAGTCGAAAGTCCGAATCCTTCAGCTTCAATCAGTCTTGAACTGTGTCTCGCGAATGGTGGCCAACCTACTCAAATTCTATCATAATCCAGCTACAAATGGCTTAAAATTCTCTTGCCAGAGCCATGACAAAGACTCCTAAAATGAGCCTTTTATGTCCATAATGCATTCATTTGCACATTGAGCATTTAAATCTGCCTTAAACTCCGCAAAGTATTACATTTCAACTAATCGACCTATCTCTCTGTTCGATGTTCACCCCACCCATGCAAATATAAATTGCACTCGATCAATGGTGACTCGTGCTGTGCATGCATTTTAGTTTTACATAATTTATTCCATCACGTCACCTTTCCCGAATCTACGTAACTCTAACACCGGCTAGTGTACGCCTCTCTGGCAGGTTCCCTAGGTTCACTCTGGTTGCCTTGAAGGAGAGTAACAACCGTATAACGAGGGCGGACAGAGTCGAGGGCCCCCGACTAGCCCCGCGGGCCCAAGGGCCCCAAGCTTAGACACACATTTGCGAATAGTAAAGCTAGAATAGCCAAATTCATGAAGTAATTCTCTGAAGAACTGTAGACTGTCTACATTACATTACTGTGTAGCTGTGCCACAGTATAGCATGTATAGGCGGCAGACCAATACATTTTGTTTTATTTTATAAATCAATAATATTATTACTAATTTAAACTTGAATTACCAATCTTTCATAACGGTTCATCACTCAATACACTCATCAGAATACGCCGTTATTGTCACTGCAAGTATGTTTTCAATGATATTCTTTCTTTAAAGGCCACCATTAATTTTCTAATGTAATCTGTAATTGGTGTCCCTACTTAGCGGGATTCTTTATCCCTTTAGGGCCTCCTTTTTTGTAGCCATGTTGAAATTTAAATGTAAACCTGATGATTTTTGTTTAGTTGGTTGCAAAATAAACATTTTGATTGATTGATTGATTGATTGATCAGGGTAACCCAGACAACCACGCCCCACAGGTCCCCATTAAGCCGATATCGAATTCCCGCGCAGCGCTCCTCTAGCAGCCGACCGCGAAAAACCCCGTAAGCTCCTAGTAAAGCAGTATACATAGGGCCTCTGGCGTGGCGTTAAACCCCGTAAGCCCAACTAAAAAACTAAAGAATAAACAATCAGAAGCACTAAGTTTGGCTTGTGCGGCCTCTAGGGTACGCCGTTATTGGCCCTACAAAATGAATGTGGTGAAATGACACTCCATATCCGCCGGCTGGAATGTAAGAGACTGTCTTTAACCGTCCAATTTGCCCTCAGCTAGTACCTTCAGTGCCACAAGTTGCAAACGTTGGCAAGCTAAGGGCTTTTTGACTGTTGTGTAGGCCTAAACTATAAACCTATTGACTATTATACCGTGCATGATGTAGTAGGCCTACTCTGTTCATGATTTATTTTTCGTTCATTGTGTAATACTCTTATCGACAGTGTTAGTGTACACTAGCCATGCATGTGACTATAGTATAGGCCTACTAGCGACAGGCAAAATTCGCCAATATATTTCGTTGGTATTCTTGTCCTGTCTTGAACTATTAATGTGACTTGACCTATTTATAACTGATGATAACGATTAAACTTTGTTAGCCAACTGCAGTTTTAAATAGCTATCTCGTTTATATCACTCTTTAGTCTCGTTAATAGGCAAGGGCCCAGAGCCCCCGAAGCTTAGAGTGTCCAAGGGCCCCCGACTGGGTCGTTTCGCCACTGTTCTCTATTATACTACAACGCGGTCATGATGTGCTCTACAACGAGCAGAGTTTGGCTTTCGGGCTTTCTCTGTCGCTGGTTTGAAGCTTTTGGATTCACATTACATACGTTGCATTTGGAATGGGCTTCCTCTAGAGCTCCGTCTCCTGTATACCTAGGAACTCTTCACCCGCATTTTATACCTCTCTGAAAACTATTTTTTTCAGCCGTGGTTGGGCCGGGTGCGCATCTGAGTATACTATAGATATCTTGAAGGAGCGCTATAGGCTATGTATAAAGTTTCATTGATTGATTTACAGATCAGACCGTAGACAGGAAAAAATTTCGAAGGAGTTTAAGTTTGGGGGTGGGTGTTTCCTATGGAAATGGTCGTATATTTCTAAATTTGTAGTTTTTAATAACAGTAATGCATTCATTTGGGGAGGTGTGAACCCGTAAAACCACCCCCTGAATACGCCCATGTAATGTATGCATTGTGACCTACAGAAATTTAATAACACGTTATCTGAATTTTGCAACCATTTGGTTGCTGAATATAATATTTTGGCATTACATGCTATATTGAAATATTTCTTCAGAACTTAATAAACGAAACTGTTCAGAAGAGAAATTCTTGAGAATTTCAAGGCAATTGTTAAATTTACAGTTTGGCTCTTTATATACAGAGTTCTCTTGTTAGGCCTTTGTCATGGTGTTGTCTCTTGTTACACGCACTGACTTGCCAAGATTTTCGATTTCTGTTTGCAGCAGAGCGTTTCTCTTAAGTCCTTTCGGAAGTCTTTCGACGTGTGATTGTAGACGACTGGATTGATGCACGAGTTGAAGTAGGCCATCCAGTTTCCGAGTAAGTTGAGCATCTCGAGTGCGCGACCTGGCGCCGTCTTTCCGAAGTAGACAACGAGCAGATGAACATGCATCGGAAGCCACAGGACCGCGAACATGACAGCCACGAGCAGCAGAAGTCTACCCGCCAGTCGGACCCTCGTCGACGACTTTTCCGCGACGTAGAAGCGAGGTCTGTTTCGATCGGAGATGTAGCGAAACATGGAGACGCTAAGGGCAAGGACGATGGTCAGCGGCAAAAGGTAGGCTAACACGAAGAAGACGCCGAAGATTCGTTGACCGGCTGCGAAGCTGTCGTGCTCGCAGCGTGGATTCCCGTTGACGTCATCTCTGACGACGTATGACGTCAGTATAGGCGCATTCACTGTAAGCATGACGGCCCAGATGGTTGCTATGGCGATGGTAGCGTTGCGTCGGGTGCGCAGACGGGCCGTGCGCTTGCTGTGCACCAAGGTCATGTAGCGGACGATAGCGATGAGGACGAGCGTGTAGACGGTCACGTAGGATACCACGTTGACCATGTAGTTGGACAGTTTGCAACCGAGTTCGCCAAAAGGCCAGTGAGGACTGACCAGTCGTAACACGGTGAAGGGAGGGAGAAGAACAAGGAAGAACAAGTCGGCGAACGCCAGATTTAGGAGAAGGACGTTTCTTGCCGACTTGAATCTCGATCTTGAAATGATGACGTGTATGACGAGACCGTTACTGACTGTTCCGAGAATGGATATGAGTCCGAAGAGAAATGGTACAACCACGCGGTAAAACACGGCGTAGAATTCGTCCGTTTCGCGATTCTGGTGACGACTTCCTTCCGGAATGACAGACGACACATTCCAATGTTCGGCAGACGACAAATTGAGGTTCCGTTGTGGAAGAAGATCCAACGATGAGACAAATCGAACGTTTTCGTCAACTTTCTGAAACGCGTCAATGCTGTTGGCTTCCATTTCTGTACGACGAACAGTGACAAGCTACAAATGGCAGAAATTCTGTTGGCAACTATGAGGAGTTTTCATCAGTGTTGACACTGATAGTAGAATGCACTTCAAGCGCAGCAGGCCTGTCCGACAGATAGGTCTATTTGTTCGTAAAAGATGTTCAGTCTGCTATTGCACAGTAGGTTCCATGTAGGAACTATTTAAGCCAAGTGTCCAACCAAGTTGTTCAATCTGAGACGTATAAGCGCTAAGGTGTCGTCTATTCGCTTGTATACGCCGTGCCTCAGTGAAGACTTGCGAACAATGTTGTAGATGCAGAGCCGACTCCTTTATATATACCATGCGTTGCTGCACGCGCAAAGATCTCACGTGCATTTGCGAGCATCTATCATGGCTCCTCAGTATATTTATACACGATGTTGTCGTCGTCTTCGTGAGATAAGAACGGGCATTCACATCAATCGACCGAGAGGTTACTGAACGATGAAGAGCCTTGACGTCGCTGTCTCCAGGCCAGCAGCACGGCAGCGCTTCACACGACGCTGCCTCGGCGCCTCTGCTCTCGGCTGACGAATCCGCTCAAGATTATTAGAGGCTTCTTCAGCGACGCTTCAGCCAAGCGGATTATTTTAAGATTGATTAATCCCGGGCGGTTATTAATTAGCCGGAATATATGAGAAAACGCATCTGCTGTTGAGCGAGAGTTCAGCATCCATAATAAAACCCTTCTACAGCATGAGTAGGTTGGTTGTAGCCTATGTGTGCATGTATCACGACGCTTAGGCCTAATATAGCGCGTGGTCTAAGTGACAATTTGGTTAAGTGGTCCAATAAAATTATTATAAGATCATCATGATGAACAATCATTTTATTATTTTATTTTTAGATGCATTTTGAGAATGTAGACTCAACTTGGTCGAACTATTTCTGTAATTTAAATGCATGAGATATATTCCAATAATTGCATGAGATCAATTCTAATAATTGCATGATATAAATGTCAGATGACTTAAGCACATCATCTATGAGCAATATAGATGCATACTATGGCTGCGGCAATTCAGTCTTTCTGTAATTTGCGTTTTGAACCAAATTGGCACAATGGGTAGGCTTATAGCAACATTTTGGGAATTAAAATTAAGAATATCGAGGAAAATAGGGCCTACATGCTAACGAACATTGTACTCTGGTCATAAAATTTGCATGCTTTGTTCAGTACCTATTTTATTTTCAGCAGATTGCTTTTAGCCCTGATTATCCTATTCGATGAGCAAGCTAGTATAGGCTATTATTATATCGTATAGAACAGGAAAACGAACGATTCGAACTTGTGGCTTATGGGATTTATGCACGCCTTGTAGAACCACGAAAGACGTCGACAGATTGCGACAATCTCTTTCAAATCTGATAAATCCGAACTAAGACATGTGGGCCTGTGGTCATTCCAGGGAGGATGACAAAGCACTCTCAGGCGACTTAGGTAAACACAAGTTGTTTCTCAAACTCAGGCGCTCAGATCTTAATAAATAATTGCTATGAAGACAAAGACCTGCTCACACAATGACCAAGAGCTCCTGACCTAGTTAACGTAGCTACTAGGTCTATTCGCGTTCCTATAGTATAGGTCTATATCATATGATCCCTGACTAATATAGGATCACTCAGTTTCCCGCGATGAATGCTCGGAGCACATTATACAGGGAGCGAATTTCTGTAATGAAGCATAGGCCTATATAACGATATGATTAGTGATTACATTGTGTTCGACGAAGCATTGTAATGAATCTGACAATCAATATGACATAAACTGACTGAGCTATTCATCTAGCATAGGTTCAAAATAGGATTCACTAACACCTTCACACCTGCTCTGGTAGTGAATTGCCACTGGTTTATCAAATTTAGTAACGGCCTTTCAATTACTTAAAATGGGAATACGAAAGGGGAATACGAAATGGGAATGGGTTATGCCGTTATGGGAATAACATCCAACCGTGTAAGACCAATCGCCTAACATCGTCTTTGAATTTTCCTGAAAAAGTGCAGCGTGTTTTCCGAATTTTTCGCACGAAGTTTCTAAACATCAGCTACATATAATACAACTTGACAACAATCAGCAAAATTATTCCTCTCTTCAACGATCTGCCAAAGAGTCGCGACTTCCTTTACAGCTAATTTAAGTTTTTATATAACACGTCTTTCATCCATGCATGATACTGCCAAGTCCTTGACCAACAGACCTTACTATATGCATGCAGATGGTTTAATGTGACAAACTTGCATTCTTCATCTATTATAACTTAATTATAGTTTTAATCGTAAACCTTTGTACGTGCCACCTTCTATGTATCCGACGTGGAGCGTGAATGCAACTTCAATCTTATAGAAATAAAATTCAGAATGAACTTTAGGTCGACGACTGAAGTTTTATTAAATTCTGATCAATCAACCTGGATTCTAACTCCGCCACTGATCGTATTCTGTCAGTGCCAGTCCAAAGCCTGGATGAAGGAGGAGTTCGACGCTAATGGTCTTTGTTACCACACAGCTAGTCACTAAACAGAAAAACCAACACCTGGATTCTGTGTACGCTGGCTGACAAATGAGAAACAATCTAATAAAGGCTTAACGCATCATTGGCCTTTTTCTCTTATACAAAGCGATTTTGGTACAAACAGGTGTGCAGGCTATATATATCACGGGCATCACGAACGCAGGTGTGAAATGCAATTGCTCAGAAGAATGCGTAGAAATGCATAGAATGCGTGGTCGATCTGTTGCTGAGCGACGAACCTTCAAACACTCTTACTAGTGGATCACAATCGCAATCATATGGGTACATTTATATGGCTCCTTTTCATTCATGGAAGCTCTACAGAAGTACTAGCGATCTGACCAAACAAGGACACGTTTTCAATCACTGGAGAAATAGAGGCTGCAGTTGATGATGCTAAGCTGATACTCACTGACATTGCAATTCAACTGCAAACGTGCATATAACATGCAGTGACATGCATCGAGCTGTCTTGTCGTCAAGCCCGTGTCACCAAAGGAAGTCATTCAAGTGTCGTCAGAAAGCTGACCCGAAGATAAAACGTACCACACTGGGAGTGTGGCCATGATGGCCCATGAAATGTGCACATCTTCACGAGAACTAGGGGGCCTACTCAGAGGTGCTCCTGACTCGAGCCCGGCCAAAAAGAACAGTTTCAAGCGCTTATAGAATGTATCAGAGAGTGACATAATTATAGGCGCAGGCACAGCTCCAGGGCCGTAAATCTGTTTCGAAATGTGGGGAGGGAAAACTTCCCCTTCGGAAGCGTGTATACTTTTCTTCAGGGTGAGAATTGTCGGGGGGGTTGGGGTTCAACCCCCCAGTTCTTCTTAGGATCTCATAGTAAAGTACCCATTTCAAACTGCACATAAATCAACGTCCACCTCGCCCAGTTATTTTTTGACAACTCCCATACTGCTTTTCTTAAAAAAGTCCACTATAAAATGTATACTGGGCTCAGTCACACACTAGGTTAATGTTAATTTTTTTATTTTTTCAAACTGCATGCTGCGTATAGGTTCAGACTGTATAGGGAGCAACAATGCTAATCGTGTATAAGACAAGACGGAACTAATGTCCAGGCAGAGCTTATGTCCAGACAGAGCTTATGTCCAGACAGAGCTTATGTCCAAACAGAGCTTATGTCCAAACAGAGCTTATGTCCAGACAGAGCTTATCCCCTTCTACTTGCCTCCCTCGCCGCTTCAATTCTAAACACCATCAACTAAATAGCCACTAGCTGCCTGCCTGCCGGACCCTTTGGATCTTGACCTCTGCCTGTTGATTTTATATTGTTTATATCCATTGTTTTAAATGAGCGCCTGTGAATTAGCTGGTTCCCGCGAATTGGCATTGTAGGCACTAAATAAATCTCCAGATGACAATTGCGATTGCAAGCAAAAACTGCGACTAAAACGGCGTGGAAAAAGATAAAATTCACAGGAATTTGGCCATTTATAATGCTGCTTGTCATTTTGTCATTTTTCTGATGCGCAGAATTAGACTATGGCGAACTTTTTTAATTAATGTAGTCTCAACAATTAAACTAGTGTGCACTTGCACTGCACCTATTTATGTATATATGTAGGCCCTAAAAGTAATGGCCCTATATATATCACAGCTGTCTCAATAATTAGGTGTCCTGTCTCTTATGTCTGACCACTCTGCCCAGTCTTGAAGGATGATATATTGCGCGTCACATTCCGCCTAAAACCACCCCTACTCCGGCTCTGGAGAAATACACCTGTTGTGGTTTTCAATAGAGTCAAGAGAGTCCAGAGAGTAAGGTTCGCGCAGTATAGGCCTATCATCCTACAAGACTTGGCAGTCGTCTATAGCTAATTTCTTACCCTTTCCCAAGGTCAATGCCAGCTCTGGCCGGCTTAAGGTAGCCTATATAGTTTCCATCAATGCTATTTTAGTAGCATTAATGTTTCCAAAAAGTTATGTGAGCATGCCCTGCCTCGGTTCCGCAGTTTGTGGCGATTGGGCTGGCGCCATAACAATTTGTGGGGAGGGAATTCCTTCACGTTCCCTCCCCAAGCTTAAAAGTGGGGAGGGCCCAGGATTTACGGCCCTGCACAGCTCAATGGGGAGGCCATTCCACACATTCACCGCGACTTTGCATGGTATTGGTAACAATATCTTCCCTAGTTCCTCTTCCGATTTTAATTCCAATTTCCATTGGATGTCTATTCGGATGTTAACTAAATTGCGGGCATAACCTATCCTGGGTTATGCCCGTTTTATCCGCGGATAGACCCACGAGCCTATCCGTATGCCAACCGCGGATGCCTATTCTGGAATGCCATTTCCGATGAGTACATGAATCGCATTACTACTTGCCTATAGCCTATCCAGATGCCTATAGAGACTTCTTATTTAGTTGCCTATACCAATGCCTGCTGAGAAAGTGCCGAGAAAGTCTATTTGACTGTCTATATCAGTGGGTGGGTATGGAAACATACCCACCTGCCTATCTGAATGCCTACCAACTGCCTTTCTAAATGCCCATTCTAACGCTTGTTGGAATGTTTATTTGAATGCCTACCCATGCTGTGTAATGGGGTGAAAATCCTAAATGGTTGCAGGCAACAGCTGCTGTGGCTGACGTTCGCATGCACATGCAGGTGGATAAACACAGCTTCTGCATTAGACACAGCTTCTGCATTAGATAAGACACACATATATAGGGTACACGCAACTGTATGCGGTATTACACCGGTATATTATATATATACATATATATATACCGGTGTATTATATATATATATATATATGTTGTTTATGGAGTAGGTCTACGCGTAGGCCCGCTAGGAACGTAAGCCCGGCTTGCAGTCGAATGCAGTCTGGAGGAAACGGTTCAGGTAGGAAGGAGGATCAAGAGCAATAACGAAACACCTCTAAACCACAGGCGAAAGGTTAGTCTTAATAGTAGTTAGAATGTCATTTAAACATCAATACGTCTCATATATCTACTCTAATCTGGAAATTATGTAGCGCCTATATCTTCATGCACAAGGCATTAATGGATGGTCGCTTCCACCAATGGATAGAAGAATGGAGATCCGTGAGGCCAATGAGAACGAAAGACAAGCTAGTATAGCTGCAGCTCTTCAGAGAATGCACCATGAGCAGGAGTCAGGGCCTGTAAGAAATAAAATAGTTCTTTATACTTATTTTTGTTAACATACACCCAACCAACATCTGGGGCAGTGATACCAATGAATCTGTTTTTGCAGGTTCGTTTTTCTTTAAATTGGTTTCTCTTTCCTTGCAACCTGTACTTTTCTCCCTCTCTCGCTTCGTATCTCTGTCTCCCTATGTATAATTTATTGCTCATGCATGCTCACTATACACTACGACTCTATCACTCCTTTCTCTTCACTCTTCTCTCTCTTTCATATTCTCTCACTTTTTGTCTATTTCTATGTGAAAACTTTGCAATAAATTCTAACATGAAGAGTATTCCTGTTCAGAAACAAATTCCCCTCGTCTTATTTATTTGGTTCGTCCCATTACCTTACCATTGCCTTTCCAGCGCAGCGAAGAGCTATGCACCGTTGGCTCTATAGTCCCACATGCGTAATGTCTAGCCCATATATATATTAAATGATGCCTTGCGCGTCTGAGCAGCAGAGACTGTCCGCCCATTTCAGAGGCCCGTGGTTCTTCCTCAGGCTCGGGATCCACCTAGCACGCATGCGTCGGATTTCCATGGGCATCCTACCAGGAATCCTGCAGCAGCA